>VXBT01000852.1:836311-948864 GCA_013400235.1 Oriolus oriolus | reverse complement strand
CGCCTCCCCACCGCTGCCCCATCGCCGCCCCGTCTGCCCACCGCCGCACCGGCGCGGTCCCCGCACAGCCCCGGCCGCCCGGGCGGCGATGGAGGCGGCGGCAGCCCTGAACGAGAGCGGAGCGGCGGCCCCGCGGCCGGCCGCCGGGGGGGGGGCCGCNCCGGCCGGCGGCGGCAACGCCTCGCTGGAGCTCTCGTCGCGGCCCCCCGCGCCGGCCGCCCTCAACCCCTGGGATGTGATGCTCTGCGTGTCCGGCACAGCCATCGCCTGCGAGAACGCCCTGGTGGTTGCCATCATCTGCTACTCGCCTGCGCTGCGCACCCCCATGTTCGTGCTGGTGGGCAGCCTGGCCACGGCTGACCTCCTGGCCGGCCTCGGCCTCATCCTCAACTTCGTTTTCCAGTACGTGATCCGCTCGGAGACGGTCAGCCTGCTGACGGTGGGCTTCCTCGTCGCCTCCTTCGCCGCCTCCGTGAGTAGCTTGCTGGCCATCACGGTCGATCGCTACCTCTCCCTCTACAATGCCCTCACCTACTACTCGGAGAGGACGGTGCTCTGCATTCACACCATGCTGGCGGGTGCCTGGGGGGTCTCCCTTTGCCTGGGGCTGCTGCCCGTCCTGGGCTGGAACTGCCTCCACGACCGCACCGCCTGCAGCGTCGTCAGACCCTTGACCAAGAGTAACGTGACGCTGCTGTCTGCCTCTTTCTTTCTCATTTTCCTCATCATGCTCCATCTCTACATCGAGATCTGCAAGATCGTCTGCAGGCATGCCCACCAGATAGCTCTCCAGCAGCACTTTCTGACTGCTTCGCACTATGTCACCACCAAAAAAGGAGTCTCTACCCTGGCTATCATCCTTGGGACTTTCGGAGCCAGCTGGCTGCCTTTTGCCATCTACTGTGTGGTGGGGGATCCTGACTACCCTTCTGTGTACACGTACGCCACGCTCCTACCTGCTACCTACAACTCCATGATCAACCCTATCATTTATGCCTACAGAAACCAGGAAATCCAGAGGTCCATGTGGGTACTCTTCTGTGGCTGCTTTCAGGCTAAAGTGTCCTTTCGCTCCCGGTCCCCCAGCGATGTCTGAGTGACTTTTCTCTGTCAGACTGCACCGAGTGACAGTCTACTCAGTGAACTATTACAGTGCCTGTTCTAAACTTCAAACTACGTCGTGAAGTCATTGGAAACATGCTTAAGTATTAGCACTTTATACGTATTTGTATCTCCGGGTATGGAGTTCCGGGTTCCCTGAAAAAAAAATAACAATGTGGTTGTATATAAATTTGCATATCACATTTGTAAAGTGAAGACATTCCGGTACCGCTTAACTATAGCACCTTATTTCTAGCTGCTGACCTGCCAAAACAGTGTTGCCTTTCTGAAGGGCAGAGAGAAAGGAAGTTGTGTTCGTGTCGTATTTGTAAGCGTGTGTGCTGGGGGAGGGAAGGGGGTTGGGGTGTATGTGTGTGGTGTATGTGTCTATCTATACTTTGCTGCACAACACTGATAAATTATAACGTTTTGTATACAAATAAAAACATATAAAATGTCATATAACCTTGTGTGTTTAGATGCTTTTAGAAAGAAGAGAGTTGGTAAATTTGCCAGTTGAGCAAAGTCCCTTTGTTTACTTTTGAAGGCTCCCCATGTAATTCTGCCTAAAGAGATCATCATTCACTATGGAGATGAAATCCTGGACCAAGAAAGGCACCTTCCTGCCTGTTTGTTTGTTCTCTTCTTTAGTCTGGCAAAGACTAACGAAGAGCACAAACTCCTTTTTTTTTTTTTTTTTTTTTTTTTTTCACCTCCAGCAACCAAAGAAACAAATAGCCTGGCCAAATAGGCTGCTTATTACAGTTATTCAACAGGTTCCCAGTAGCTTTAATTTTCAAGTTATAAATCAGCCCTTTGCAATAATGACCCATTTAAAAATTATCAAACTGTGGGGGAAAACCATTCTCTAAGTTGGGCTGTTTTTTCCTGTTTTAGTCTAATGCCGAAAGGGGAAAAAGGGAAAAAAGAGGCGCAGTATTCTTTCCTAAAAGCCTGTAAAATGCCACAGTATGCAGACTTTCCTTAACATCCACTGTTCTGAGGGGAATCTGAATTGTTTCTCTGCCTCCTTGTTTTTGGACTGCATGCTGTAGAAAAATCATTTAAGTGCATCTTTGCTGTCTGCCTGTCTCAGAGCAGTATACAGTCTTCTGAGAGTCCCACGGCTTAGTGGCTTCAAAGAGTCCATCAGAGGTCAATGTTGTTCAGAGTTTGGAACACTCCTTCACTCAGGTTCAAATCCACCAGCGACTGGTTTATTCAGAACAATAGCACATGCAGCAGATTTCAGAAGCAGTGCTGCTGTTCATTTATTTATAGTTATGCTACACTTCCATCTTGGTCATGTTATAGTTTATCACTACCATTTCTATTTGTATTTAAGGGCTGAAACAGATTGCTTTTAAATGCATGGTACCATATAAAAAGTTTGGACTAGTGCTTTTCCCAGTTTATGACTGGGAAATGGATCAAACATCTGCCTGCTAGAGCAGTTGGGTCCACAAGGATCCAACAAGCCTCAGAGAGGCTGTGAATCAGTAACGTTGTATTATGTGCAAGTATTATGACATCCAGCATCATTTCACTGAAAATACAAAGAGATTTCATTTAAAAGAAAAATTGTTATTCCAGACTCTGCTAGTTCCACTATTTTTATCAATTTAATAATCACAAATGTGACATTGTAATTGATGACTACCTTCAGGCATGCAGTTCATCGGGAAACTGTTGCACTGGTTTTACAAATATAATTCGAACCAGATTTTATTATAGGTCAAAATACTCTTCAAATTAAGAACTATCAAGTTGCTGGCAAAAAATATTTTTTTACCCCCTTTTTAAGCCCACATCTCATATACTATGTCTAAGCTAACAAATGAAAGGGGGCCTTCCCTCTAGCCCTGTGGCTGAGTGGCACACAGCATGCCTGAGCTCCCTTCCCCTTGCAAAGGCAAGGACTAAACTGCTGGCTGGAGCATCCTCACCGTGTTCTAGTGACCTGCAGGGACTCAGCCAAAGGTGCTGCAACACCCGCAACAGTAACTGCTCGGAGAAAAGACCAGTGAGTGCCTCAGACAGGTGAAACATGGCAAAACTTGCTGGTAAAAACAGAAAATGTGCCATCTGCTAGGCTTTAGTCTCACAAATCTTTATCATCCCTGTGTTGACTGCAGTAAAACCATGGGAGAGCGTTGCTGCGTGCAGATCTTCACACCCTGGCCCTAACCCTGCACCCAGGTGAGAGATGCTGAGGAGGACCTGAGCAGGTTTCTGGGAGCCCTGTACAGGCTCTCAAGACCAGCATTGGCTCTAAAACCACTAGGAGAAACTTCTTATCCTTGCTTTTAGTCCTCAGGGGGTCCGAATCTGCCACAGATCACCTCTAATGCAACCTCCCTTCATTAACCCTGTCTGGCATCAGAGGATTCTCACCGCGAATTTGTTGCACAGTGACAACCTGCATAAAAATTAGATGAAGAACTTAGCTGAATAGAATCCTGTTTCAGTAATAAACCACTTAATTGCAGAGTGTAAAGGATGTAGGTTACTCTTCCATTTTTAATCCATGTTGCTTTAAATGAAACTTTGTTTCTTTTTTGTTATATGATCACGTTTTCAGTTACCCCCTATGATTATCTTAAAAATGCAGCTGGATCTCTCCTGTTAAAAACGTGACACTTCTAAAGTGTTTCCCCAAGCATTCTTCTCTTCCAGGAAGAAAATTCTAGTTACACTGATCCTAGCCATTCATTTTCCTGGGACAATATAAATGCAAGAGTTTTTTCTATATGCCACATTCAGAAAGATATGCTGACTCATAATTTCTAGGAAAAACTAAGGTAAAAGAGGAGAGAGTATTTGGACAGGTTTAGTTAGCCCTGACAGTGGAGCTGACATCAATCCACTGCAGTAAAATACAGCTTTTAATTTTCAAAGTGAATCCAGATCTTCAGGAATACCTGAGTGGAATAACATAAAGGAGGCTACCTAATTTCTTCTCTCCCCAAATAACATCTCATTGTAGATGATGGAGGAAGTCCAGGAGTTGTGTATAGCATGATACCTGTATTTTCCTTTCTGATTTTTTCTTGAAACAGCAGACATTTATATGAGAAAATGGTGCTACATTTGCAGTATCTGGACCCACAAACTCATCCTGCTATCAGATGATGGCACTTTTACCTTGATCATGAAATTATCTGGGGAGACAAAAATTCATGAAATTATCTGGGGAGACAAAAATTCCTGGAGCCCCATTTCCAGTCACTGGGCAAGGCAGGGCTGTGACCCTCACACAGCCCCAATGGGAAGCCAGCCCTGGGGACAATCACATGTCTGCTTGAGGGGGACTGTGTCTGATCTTCTATTTCCAAAAGTCCTTGGGCAACTTTGCCTGCATAGAGACCAGAACTTCAATGGCAATTGCCATTTCCTTGTCCCTGCAGGCCCACGGGCTCAATGGTTTTTATGTTCTCATGTCAGTGGTGCAGTCTATGAAGGAAGAAAACACACCCTGAGTGAGGTGCAAGGATCAGGCCCAATGTTTGGTAATGGTGTATTCTTTGTAGCCTTTGCTGGAAATGGAAATGAAGACTTCCTGCTTTACCACTCTTAAAACATCTTTGCCTTATCCTGATATAAGTAAAATGGTGTCAGACTTGGTCTAAAGTGCTCCCAGCCTGTTCCAGCTGAAACCAGTGATGCTCTATTGCACTTCAGCCAAGATAATGTCAGTATCTCATTACAAAAAAGTTACCATTTTGAGACAGGCAGCCCTTGGCCTCAGCTATAATTTTCATTAGAAACTAATGGTTTATTACCAACCTTGAAAATCTTACAGGACTTGCAGTAATTTGGCTTACTTGAAGTACCTCTGGCTGTGATGAGCTCCCTTGTTTCAGCAGGAGCAATTACAGAAGGAAGAGCACAGCTCTGGTGAGGAAGACCTGCTTGGGAGCCAGTCAGGGGCGAAAGCCCCACACACTGCTTGATTTTCTGTGGGGCTTCTGCCTAAATCAGCAGTAGAACAGTGGAAAAGAGACTGACTCTGCAGGCTGCTTTGTATGAGTCACTGTATATTAAAAAGCCAGCTGGATTCAAAATCACAGGTCAAACAAAACCTCTTTATTTAGCTAAGCAAACAAAAGGACAAAACACTTTTAAACCTGAAAAGTGAGTCTGTACATATTTTTATCAATGTAATGATCCACAGGTACTAAGTGACACCCAACAAAGCACTAGAACCTCTAATCTCCATTCTGCCTCTCTCACTTTAAAAAGGATAAATTTTTATAATGAGGTAAAAATAATTTCTGATATTGCAGCTGCTCCTCAACATTTCAGCTAGCTGTTGTAGCAGTCATTATTAAAAAGAAAAAAAGACAAAGGGAAATAAACAAAAATGTTTTCTCTTTCTTACTGCTTTATGAAGGAGATGTGGGACTCTGAAGGAGCAACCAAGCAGGTGAGATTCAGCTCTGCATGGAGGATGAGCACATCTGGATCTCACCTTAACGCTTGCTGCGTTTGCTTGTTTGGGGGACAGTCTGTGTTGTGAGGTGTCTCCCCATCACCTGGTCCTCCTCGTGTGAGCTCCTCCTTTGAAAGCTCACAGCACGCGGCTCCTGGGCTGATGCACTTTGCTCAGGAGTGCCTCACAAAGATCCCCTGGGTACAAAACCACTGCACCTCTCTCTGCCCTCTTGATGTTTAAGCTTTTTCCTCTGACTACAGAAAGCTCTCCCGGGGAAAACGTTCCCCCAGTGGCAGTTCCATTTATTGAGGGCACTAACTCCAGTGTCCTGGAAATAACCCAGCTGCTACTGGGGCAGCTGGAGAACGGTAAGCGCTGACTCAGTGCTGACAGTAGAGGTGGCAGCCGGTTCAGCGGAGGCAGGTCTGCTCGTGTCAGCTCTGTCTGCTGCAAAGAAGCAACAGAAGGCAGCAGGAGGTGAAGCAGTGGTCAGGTCTCTGTGAAGGCTCCACATGTTGCAGCAAAGCCTCAGGGTGAAGGGCATTTTCCAGCAGATTCCCACCCTTTTTAAAAATGAATTTACTTTGTTGGCATCACAGTACAAGTTGTGGGAGAGAAAGAGCAAGAGAAAATATGAATGTGCTCGTGCCTGGCTAGGGATAGAGTGCAGGGGTTCACAGTATGACTCATGGCGTGGGAGCAGCTTCCCTGGCAGGTACCTCAGATACATCAGCTGGCTGTGCTCTTCCCTTCCGGCGATGGGTTGAGGCCACATACAAGACAAAAGACCAAAAATACATCTTCACTGTAGCATTGTTTGAGTTATCCTCAATCCTAGACCTCCAGAGCTGAAAACTGCAAGTGCAGGCAGATCTCTTGAGCTGCCCAACCTACCATTCAGCCAGTGAAGGGAGAACCGTAGTCCAGATTCAACTTTTGTCCTGCTTCTGGACACAATTAAACTTTTAGCTGCAAACCCCATCTTGGCAATCACCCACAAGACAACATCTTTTCCACCCCCTGCTGCTGTCTGTGCCCCTGACACCAGGTGCTGGGGTAGAATATCTTTGCACCCTCCTTTGTGGCACAGGCTCTCTCTCCACCTGTGCAAGACTGGACTTATATCCATACCCCAGCACATTTTTTAGGATGTGTCAGCACTTTAAAGTGAGAATTAGATGCTTTGGATCAGAACTGGGAAAAAGGATTTAAGCCCCTGTACTCCTGAAGGTGGGCCTCTCAGCAATCTTGCTTGCTGACTGGACATGCAAGTGCCAAATCAATCAGCTGCTCTAAGCCTTTGTCCCCCATGTCCTTACAGCCAGGCAGCAGCACGTGCACAGAGCGCTTCGCCCAAGCAACACTGGCAGCCTGGAAGCTGCCTTGTCCCACTGCACTCGGTGGGGATTGAGGTGTCTGTACACCTGTGTTTTCCACACAGCTTTGTTAGGTAGGAAAGCACGGGAATACCACATGGGATAAAAGTTATCTGGGTTTTTTGTCTCTGCACTGTCCAACATTTCCACATACCTAAGTCACTCCAGCAGGGAAAGGGGCTGAGCCCGGGACATTGGCAGATGGAGGTGTTTTATGCAATGGAGGTTTATCAGCACTGCTGGGAACGCTTTTTCTCTAGCAGGGACAAACTTCTTGCTATGCTTCAGGCACGGGAGATGGATGGGGTCAGGAGGAGGCAAACCGACTGCTGGGGAAGGAAAGAAGTTCTGGACTGGGGGAATATTTTAAAATTCTGGTTCTTTTTTCCCATGCTACTCGCTGCCTGGCTCCTGGCTGGTTTAAAACAATGTTGTTTTTCTGGGAAAGGTTTTCTCCAAGTGAACTGCTTGCTGTGCAGTTGTTTCATTTTGTAGCTTAATTGAAAGGCTGAGATTTTTCAGGAAAGAATTGGAAAAGAGTTTTGAAAATTAGCTTGAACCTTCTGTCTTTTTTGAGATAAGGCATATTTTGTGTGGATCAGCCCTCATTTTATCACCACCAAGAAGATGGCATGAATATTAATAATTATATTTAAAACCAAGGCAGAAAGAGTGGTTCTGGAAACATGCTCCAAGAGGTAGGTTGTTTAAATAAAAGTTTAGTCTCCTATAAAATATAATTAGATCTATGACACTCTTTGAATGACTGAATTATTTTTTTTAATCAGCACCTTTGCATCACAGAGAGATAATGTGATTGTATACCTGCAGGCAGGTATAATTTGTCACTTGTAGTTGTTGCTGCTTTTTATAGAAAGAAGTACATCTAGGTAATATTAAGATGCTGTCAAAAGAAATCTCTTCTAACGGAAAATAAATGTGTCAGTAAATATGGGGATCATGCTAGATTCCAATATCAGTCTGACTTTTGACACTGTGGCCAGTTTTTGCCAGTAAGTACAAAGTTGGGCTTTCCTAAAGAGTTTATCTCATTTTCCCAAGCAGGGGTGTCTTTTGTTTTAAACTTCATTGTCCAGTGGCAAATAAGGAAAATATGACACAAATAAGTTAAGGCTTCCCTCTTTCTGTTCTCGCTGTTCTATAAAAGTCTCAAAGAAAATAATACATTGTATTGAATTACGTGGCTGTAATAAATTCATCAGAAAACCTTCTGCAGGGAGAGTTTGGGTATGAGGTGTGGTCTGTGCACCAAGCATAACCCCCAAGACTTTGAGTGGCTCCCCTACTTGGACCTGGCTAAAGATGGGCTCCTTCACCCCATGGATCTTAGCTGCCTCGTGGCAGTCAAAGGCCGTCACGTGGGAGACAGGCATTTGCAGAGCAACCCATTGTATGAGGCCTCACTTGTAACACTGGAATAGTGAGCTCTAAGAGTAATCAGATACTGCCTATTCATGAACAAGAACAGCTAATTGCATTATTTTTATTTTGAATGAAATTGGGAAGATTAGAACACTTTGCTGTATTTGCTGTCACGGCGTTAGCGCCACATGAGATGTGTTTGTGGGAAATAAAGACTCTGTGGAGCCCCACAACTCTGCCAGCCATGCTGAGGTAAATACCCTGCTGCTGTCTCATCTGCTGAAACCCACGGCGGCGTTAGCAGCATGCAGCTCTTATTGTGTCAACCAGAACATTTTTGTCTTTCATAAGACATTTTTAGAAGTTGGAAAAGGCTCTGTCTCTGCCTTCATTGTCATTAAAACTGGGACCTTTTGCCTAACCATAGTGTTCATAGTGTCGGCCAGACCCATAAAAGCTTCCTAATAATACCCTCCCATCCTGCCATGCTTGGTCTGAAGTGAGCAGTTGTTACTTTATCTGAGCAGACAGAAACACACTGAATGTGTCTGATACTTGGCCTGGCAACGTCAGTCCAGCTCCTCTGTAATGCAGACAGCAGAACTGGTTTACTGCCCAACCAGTTGCTTATCCCATTTGTCTGCCAAGCAACGTGGCTGCTCCCACCTCTCCCGTGATTCCCCGATGCCTCAGCAAGTGCTGAGCAAGGCACGAGCCCCCTGACACCCCCTCCCCATTTTATCCCTGCCACAAACCAGGGAGTGTGGTGGTAGCACTCAGTGCTGAGGGGGCTGCCCACTTGCCATGAGCACAGCAGGCCACTGGACAGTGCAAGGAGTGCAAGGTGTGTGATATTGCTCCGTGCAGGAACAGGTGAGAGAGAGCTGGATGCCTGTGTGGAAACCTGTGCTTTGTGATCCTCATCTTCTGCAGGGCAGAAAATGATGATATGGGAAGATGAGGTAGCAGTGACATTTGCCTGAGAGCTACCAAAGAACATCAGAAAAGTATTTTTCCTCCTGGAAAAAGGTACCTGCATAGAAAGCACAGATAGGATGCCTGCCTTCTGTTCCCATTTCGGCAACATCCATGTGCTTCTGTTATTCCTATTTATCTGTCTTCTTGCCCTGACACTCCTTTCACATCCCTTTCTTCCCCAAAAGTGGCCTTTCCTTCTCTCTTTACTGAAGGCCCTGTGACAATGGTATGTTTCCTGCTCTGGGCATGAGCTGCCTTTCCCTCACTTGTCTCCTTTTTCCTTGCTTTTCAGATGGCACTGCTGCTGCTTCCCTCGGAGGGGTTTCACATGTGAGGAGTTGGGTGGATTTTATTTTTCTTTCTACAAATCCCCTCACTCAGACAAGACTGCTCCAAGGGGAACAGCTTTACTTCTGTGCCACTTTTGATCTTGCTGCATCTGGGAAAATCATAAATAAGAAAGGTCTGTGGGCTAGTCTGGCAGAGAGGTAAGCACAAATGATGGCACCTATCAGACCTGCAACTCGCTTGTCTCACAGTGCTCCTTGGAAGCACCTGTAAGTGACTGGTGGGGTTTATTCCCTGCTTTTTGAAAGCCACCTACCACCAGAGGTGAAAACACACAACAGGAGTGGTATTTTTCAGGACACCCAGTGTATTACACTCCTAAGGGCTTCAGAGTGAGCACTGAAGGCTTAGACTGCCTCACCACTATGTGCTGTTTTATGGCCAGGATAATTCTAGAGCCTGTCATGCCACTGGGCTACCTGAAGGACATCTTCCAGACCTGCCTTCGGGGTGCAATAGGCAGTGCAATACCCTGTGCTTCATTTATTCCACGCACCAGGGTAGGAGCAGGACAGGTAAATGTGGGTATGTCAGTGTAGTCCCACTGACAGAGCACAGCCAGGCACACTCAGAATGGTCTGAAGACACCCCTCAGCTGTTTTTACATATATCAGAGAGGTCAGTCAGACCCTTCGGTGGAGGTAAACACTCTCACCCTGCAGCAAGTGGCCTCATCTGGCTTCTAGTGGTGGCTCCCATTTGATATGGACACACAAGCCTGGCTGCCCCTGTGAGCAGGAAGCAGAGTGGGGGGGATCAAAGTGGGCAGGATGGGGAGGGCAACCAAGCTCAGGGATCTGCAGCTGCCAGCTCCACCACAAGCCCCTCTGTGACTCCCTCAGGGAAGAGGGTGTCTTTTCTCTCCTATCTGGGTCACACAAACCCCAAGTCTGGGGCAGATGGTGGTGCTGTGCTGCCTGGAAGCCTTCCTCCCCATTCTGCTTTGCTGCCTCTCAGAGAGGCTCCAGTCATGATCTGGAGTTAGCTAGCATTTTTAATCACAAACTGAGACTGAGAAATACACATTTATGTCCTTGAACATATCATCCACAGGCAATAAAAATATCTTTTAAACAACCTAAGGCAGCTTTTACATCATCTTGCCTTTGCTTAACTCCCAAATGCCTTAATATGATGTTTATAACTTTGTCTGTCCTGGTATCACCTCTCTTTGCTTCCACACAGAGGCTGTTCTTGCTTCTTAAGATTACTCTCAGGTGGCCTCCCTTTAAAATGTATAACCCTGTATAAATCCATAGCAACAATTTCTCGGCTGTTCCAGCACTTGGGGCTATCGATTGGCTGCGATGTGCTCGCTGTGCTGTGCTCAGCCAGGTCCATACCCCCGCTTCACCCCAGCAGAGGCGAGAGAAGAGCTATTGCTCGGCTCTGTTTCCTATCAAGCTGTGTTTCCCAAGAGCTGCTTGCACACTCCATCTATCACAGAATTGTTGTCTTTCTACAAGCTCCTTTAAGCCATGACCCAACGGTGAAGGTTTCTAACTTTTGAAAATATTTCTTTGTAGAGAGAGCAAAACCCTCTATGGTTTATATTATTCTTTCTGGCTTTAATTGCTAAGGTCTTACCTGAAGATAATAGAGGCAGCATGACTGAGGAATCTGCAGAGCCTGGGAGCCTTATTATTTCTTGTTTGTGCCTTGTTTGTGTTTATTTTTCTGTCTACAAATACGACAGCTGCTGTGTGAAAATATCTTCACAGCTACAGTGAAGGAAGAAAGACTGACACAACCCCCACTTCTTCTGTGTAACCTCTCAACAGCAAGGGAGGACAGCTTCATTTGGGTGAAATTCCTGTGTAAAGCCCCCTGTGAGAGCGCTCACTGGGGGTGTGCTGCCAGAGCAGGAGGATATACTGAGTCACAGGTGTCTGTCTCACTCAAAGTGTGATTCAATTTTTTCATAAATTACTTGGGTGATGGAGCAGGGACAATACTTACTCAGTGGGCAGCTGCCAGACCTCACGGAGGGGCTGCAGTTACCTCAGAGGATTGACTTGGTATTCAACATGATCTTATCAAGTCTGAAAGAGTTTCTGGCAAAAAAACCAAAAGACATTTTGTTAGAGGCAAGCACAGCAACTCAGTCGGAAATTCAGCAGTGGAAGTCCAGATGGGGTGTGAACAGCCACGTAGCAAACACACAGAGGAGAATCATGAGCTGAGCTTGGTCAACAGCTTCTCCTCACCATTTGTGAAGGCTCAGGGGAACTCCTGCAGCATGTGAAAGCTGCTGTAAAAAAGAGAAGGAATCTTGTGCATCTAAAATCCATGGTTTGTAGAACAATGAACGATGAGCTTAAATGGCAGCAAGGAAGAGTCAGGCTTGACACCAGAAAACTGCCAGAAACCAAAGAGCGCTGGAACAATCTGTGTAGGGAGGTTATGGAGACTTCCTCACCAGAAATGTCTCAAAGCAAGCTGCAAAAATCCACCTGAAACAGCACAGAGAGAATGATCCGGTCTCCAGAGAGGTTGAATAAACTTGTGCAGTCTCTATCCGAGCTGTTTTAGTTTGTCACTGTTCCAGTCACGTGTACTTCCTTAATTTGCAGTTTGAGTAGTGGGTAGCCAGGTGCTACAAATGCCACAGCTCTCTGCCTTCTCTTTAGTCCAGACTTTGTGATTACTTTCCAATTCATACAATATCTAGACGCTAGGATGGAGCCCGTGGAAGCAGAACTGATTATGAATGAATGTAGCAGGCTTTCCCCCCCAAAATATTTCCTGCAGAGCATCAGCATCTTCCTAATCAAGCACCGAACTCTGAGGTTGCCTGTGTGTATGTACACACATCTTTTTAAATCAGTTTTCCTTTTGTTGGACTTCCTTTTTCTGCAAGCCCATTGCCAGGAGAGAGTGCTACAAATCATCTCTCACCACCGGAGGTGTTTTTGTACACTTCCTATAATTACTGCACCCAGCTGACCTCCAGGTTTTTCAAGAGAAATGACTGGAGTCTGAGGACCTCTGTACTTGCAGGTACCAGTCAAAGCGTTGAATTTCATTGAGATGCCATGCAAAAATATTACGGAGTAAATCATCTTTCCTCTTTAGCTAAAGCTGGGTTTGGAAATGGCAAAAAAAAAACAGTTTAAGAAAAATGTCTCAAGTAATGTGTTTTCTATGGAAATGTTCTTTATTCCAGGTTACCTGCAAACGAGGTGAGGGAAGGGTTATTGAATCACTGGGAGCTCAGACTGCCAGCTCCAAACCTGGACTCTTCTCATTTTTATGGTGTGAGCGACTGCTCGCCAGGCAGAGTGATGGGCCCTCGGTGAGCAGGGGCTGGTGCTACCTGAAACATCAGGGGGGAGAAGAAAATCTCCTTGCTCATGTCTGCTGTACTCAT
This sequence comes from Oriolus oriolus, assembly GCA_013400235.1. NCBI lineage: Eukaryota > Metazoa > Chordata > Aves > Passeriformes > Corvidae > Oriolus > Oriolus oriolus. The sequence continues at coordinate 935,873 of VXBT01000852.1, read as the reverse complement.
GTGCATGTACTCACTCATGTACTCACATGCTGCTCATGTGCTCTGTAGCACTACAGAGACTGCAAACTAAGCCATAACCATGTGGATAAACAAATGGCTTAAATTCTAGTCCATGTCATTAGGACACAGACATTAATTTTAATTAATGGTAACTGACAGAATTAATGGTGTCTGACAGCAGAATTAAGGTAGGTGTGCACGTGCATATGCAGCCTCAGAGGACACAGTTTATGGCTTCTACAGAAAGGTCAGGATAGGAGGGATCTTAAGAGAGATCACCCAGTTTCTGTCCTCCTCAGGCCATTCAGGGAACCTATGGAAAGTAGCAGAAAATAATGCCATCCCTCTGACCATCTTCGGCCAAGTTTTGCTGAGAAAGCTGTAGTAAAGCAAAGTGTCTTCTTGAAAGTCGGTCCGCATAATTGCCAAACAACTCCACCAACTTCTACAGCAGGTAAATAAAAGCAAATAAGGGAATCAATAACTAATAATACAGCAGATAAGCTGACGAGTGAGAAGCTGCGTGTGTTCACATGGGACAGATCACATCAGACAAAATCAATAGCTGCCTTTGTCAAAGTTATAGGCTCAGTGACCGCAGCAGACATTTATCTAAATTACAATAACTTTCTACGAAGAACCTTGTATAAAACCTGGGGGAGGTAATCTGTTCAGGCAATCGTGCTGCTGAGTTTGAATTAGTCAAACTTTGTTAGATAAAAATAAAAAAAAAAAGACAAGAATTCAGTTTTCTGGACTCACTCAGGGATGCTGACAGGACAGAATAAGGATCAGGGGCCAGATGCTGTCCAACACCCATAAAGCTGTACAGTGCACTGATCACCCTGTGCAGAAACCTACTCACTCACTAGCTTAAGTACTTGTAGCCTGAAAACCTTTATATGGCTTTGAAAATCTGTGTTACAGAGCAAGCTCACTACTCATTGGTCTTTTATTTTTGGCAGTGCACACCTGTAACACTCTGTATTGTCTCTGCTGAGCACACCCAGGGCTGCTGGTAACCACCTTTAAAATGGCAAAACACACAGGAGACATGTGAGATCCACTGCCAAATAAAATGTTACCCTTGCTGATATCCTTTCAGAGCATTAACTGTTGTGTGAACATCAGGTTAATACAGACATTTAGCACAGACACGTGACTGCAGTAAGAGTTAATACCGTATTTTAGTTGGTTCTTCGTGGCAGTTTTGCCTTGAGGAGAAGGGGAGACATTACAGCGTTTTCTTTCTGTACTATTAAAAAGCCTTCCTGTTAGAAAGGTATGTGACACAGCAATAGGTGCTGGTATCAGCAACAGGAAAAGTCTAATCTGCAGATAACTAGCCAAAAGAAAACTAATCGTTTAGCCAATATCATCAGCCTTATTTATTGCAGCCCGTAAAAGGAAAATCTGCTCTTGAACAAGATCTGCCAAAATCACAGGCACTGATACCCCAATATGCGGTCACTAATAAAGGTGCAGCCTGGCTGTTTGCACAAAAACCTTTATGAGAGCGAGACCAGTTACTTAATTTAAAGTGACTCAGGGGGCTGTTTGCCTTGCCAGCCACGTTTATTTCTGAGCAGTCTGGCCCCTTGGCTGCAGCCGTGCTGGCTCAAGCTGCAGCTCAGCCCTGCTCCACTCATCCAGGGTCACTGAAAGGAGCAGGACAGGCACAAACCAGGGAGCAACACCACCCCACGCACACATGGGTGCTCTTGTGAGGCTGCAGGCTCTGAGTTTATAAAGTTCACCAGTTTCCTTTTGCGAAACGCTTGTTCTGCCGGCTCCACGCTGAGAAGTGTCCCTGTGAGCCACTCTCCATGGACAAGCAGTTTCCTTGGATGGAGGTCGGGACTTGTGCTGTGAACACGAGACAGAGAGGTCTTGGTGTCGTCCCTGCCTTCCTCCTCTGCTTCCCAGGGGTAGAAAGAGCCACTCTGTGCGCATTGCTCCTGCCCAGATCTGGGTGTGCGCTGGGAGAGGGCTGGCCCAGCCTGGGGATGCTCCTGCATCGGGCTGCCTGCTCTAAAGGAAGGTGTTGCAGGAACTTCCTGCAAACAAGGGGATATATCCTGGAACCAGCTATGTCCCACTGGCAGAAATTACACACGCACTTCCAAGTGACTCCCTGGCCTCTGAAGCACTGTGGATTCTTTTGGAAAAGAGAACTCAGGGTTTATCCAAAGTTATCTGGATGCTTTTTTATTAGAGAGCTCTCAGACTCCCTTGGATCTGAATTGATCTGTGGTCTGCAGGAGGCTGAACCTGGCACACTGAGGCAAGGAAATGCTTTGGGGTTTAGGAAAACTTTGAGCAGTTGATAAGACATGAGCTGGTTGATCAAATCACCCAGAGGAGCAATAGCTCTGCATGAGGGAGGAGCAGACAGGCATTGCTCCTGCATCGGGCTGCCTGCTGTAAAGGAAGGTGTTGCAGGGCTCTTGCTACATGAACCAGCCCCGTTACGTGTTTTTACTACTTTCCTGTGGTTTATGGCCTTCCCAGTGGTTGAGGAGACGAGGGTGGTGGGGCTGTGACTCCTGCCTCTGCCCTCTGGGAGCACGGAGGGGCGGCTGCAAATCTGGTTGATGTGCTGAGCCCACTGCAGGTCCCTCCTCAGGGGGGTCCCGCGGGCTTCATGTCCCTCGTGGTGCGGAGCTGCTCTCAGAGCCATGGCAGTGCCATCTCTCCTCCCGAGGTGACCAGGGGAAAAGGATTTCTCCAGCACCCTGAAGGCTCTCACAGGGCTTCTGCAGGACTTTTTCCCCAGTAAGCAGGAGGCTGGGGGGACCCGCACCACAAATCCCTTGAGCAGGTGGAGGCCCTGGTCGTGCAGCAAGCTTCCCTTGGGTGACACGGGTGACCTGGGAGTGTTCTTTGATGCTCATTCTCGCTAGGACTGGGGTGACCAGCAACGCTCAGGACCCTGGAATGTTGCTCCAGGTGCTGCAGCTCGTTTGCTGCCTTTTTGCTGCCTCTTTTAACTCCTTGCCTCTCTTAAAATAAAGAAATAAAGAAAAGGAGGGGAAAAAAGGAAAGTAGAAAGAGGGAAAAGGGGAGAGCTATAAAAGGAATAAGCGGCAAATGGAAAGCATGGCAGACTGGAGCCTTGAAAGCAAAAGGATTAAAGCCTGCTGCTATTCTCTCGAGAGGATCCCCGTGGCCGGGCAAGGGGCTGCTCTCCCCGCGGGCCGGGCTCGGCGCGGCGGTGAAATGCTGCCACCTCCCGATGCGCATCCCTGGCGCGGCCCCGCAGCCGGCTCCTCCCGGCAGGAACCCGGGGGCTTGTTGGGTGCTGGTGAAACGCCGACACTCAGGCGGTTTTCGGCACTGCCTGGAGTGGTTTGTGGTTAGCCCCGGGGGCAGCCAGCTCGGTGATAAAGCAAAACCGCACGCACCGCCTCCGGGCACAAACAGCACAGAAGCGAGACGTCAGCTGCATCCTAAATTGTGGTGGTTCATCAAATGTTATCTGATCGTGGGTGTTAGTGAAACAGCAGAGGAAGAAGCAGCCGTTCCACAGCAAACAATCAAAAGGAAAATATTTCACTTTAAGTTGTATTTCTTTCATTATAGTTACCATTTAACTATTATTCTTGCACTGAAATAAGAGAAATGAGAGGGGAAATGTGGTGATGAATAGCTCTTACTGCTCCACATAAAGTGGCACGAATCTTTCTTCTAAAGACATATGACCTGCAAAGGGAGAACGGAAAGTTCAGAATTCCAAAGGGTGGCCATCCTGCACAGGCAGGTAAAAGTCTACTGGTGGATCAACCTGCCCAAAACAGAAAGGCTAAAACACACCCCTGGACATTATGGCAGGAATGGAGACCACTTCTGAAGACACTGTCCCTTCAGTGGGGTTCTGCACTGCAGCGTGTGGGGCACAGAGTCAGGATGCTTCATCTGCTGGGGCACTTGGGAACAGCCAAGGATACAATTTTGCATCCAGAAGGGACTCTTTACTAGCGAAGGGAATAATGTAGGCTCGGGGACAATGGTAATGTGGACTTAGCACAAAGGTTAATGGCTTTAAAGTGAAAGAGGGTAGGTATAGACTAGATATAAGGAAGAAATTCTCCACTGTGGGGGTGGTGAGACACTGAAACAGGTTGCCCAGAGGAGCTGTGGATGCTCCATACCTGACAGTGCTCAGGGTCAGGTTGGACGGGACCTTGAGCAATCTGGTCTAGTGGAAGGTGTCCCTGCCCATGACAGGGGGATTGGAACCAGATAAACTTTAAGGTTTCTTCCAACCCTAACCACTTCTGTTCTGTTATTCCATGAACGAATAGCATTGCCCCCCATTTGGGCCGGGGCAGCTGTCATGGCTGGTACCAGACCAAGGGGACAAGGCACTTTTCTGGAGGCTCCCAAGGGGATGCTGGTGCTGCCAACCCTTCATCCCAGATCCTGGATTTGATCCTGCACCGTGTCATGATGAGGACAGAGCTCACGTGGACTGCAAGTGCCATCCAATCTTTATGGATTCAGCAGGTGCTACTCACCTCTGCTCCTCTGCACTGACACCCCCAGGGGTGCAGGCAGGCATGCCTGACACAGAGGGCTGTCTTTTGGGCTGGCAATTACAGTGCTTTCCCTCTTTCTCCCTTTCCTCTATTAGATAAAGTGCTGGCAGCTGAAAGATCCCAGCTGGCACGTGTGCTGAAGCGGCTGCAGACAAACGCACCCAGACGCTGTGGAGCACCTGGCCATGCTTCTGAGCCTGCTCTGACACACGGTGATATTTTCTGATGCAAACCCCAGCACTTGCTTTTTACTTAGGAGGGTGTAGCTATGCATTTTAAGAATAAATGCAGTATGCAATCAGCATGCTGCCCTGGGCACGACGGGAGTGAAGACACTTCCCAGTCAGGGAGGCAGCTAGAGGGAGTGGGAGCAGGGTCTGGCTTCCCATCTCTCCGTTGCAGAGAGAATATGGTCTGAAATTTTGCTCCAGCAATGTTAAGAATGATATATGAGATCAAAAGGCTAGTTTCATCCCTGGAGATTTCAAGTCTGCCGCAGGTTTGCTGTAGGAAGTAAGAGAAAAGCTGTTTTGGAAAGGCAGGAATGTCTGAGAAGCAGTGGTGATGTTCTGCTCTATTTTTGGATAGCTTTCTGTCAAAAGCAGCCTGTAGTTTGCTAACCAGCTTCTGATGCCTTAAAGCATAGTGCTAGTTAAAACTGAAGGTTTGCAAGGGCCTGGTTGTTGCATTGAATCTGAAGAAATGTTTTTAGGTGCATATTGAGCACGAATGAATTGATACATCCTCTTTATCTCCACCTGATGAACGGGCTGAAAGGCAAAAGGCATAGACCACCCTCAGGCCTGCTGTGGCCCTGGTGAAACCAGCCACAAGCACAGGTTAGGGTGGCAATCTTGAGAACGTGAACTGGGTGCTGAAGAGCAGCACAGAAGTGGCTGCAGCCGAGGATGGATGCAAGCACAGCTCTCTGCTGGCTCCTTCCCGCTGCTGTCCTGGTCTGTGCAGAGCTCTGCTTCCTTTCATGTAATCAACAAATTAGGTTCTGTAATTTGCCTTACAAACAAGACTCTCATATACTCACTGCCTTTTTTTTTTAGAGGTTTAGCAAGCAAACAGTGGGAGACCAAAGAATTAAAGCCATAAAGTAATCTGCATATAATCAGTAATTACCATGAATCAAACCCTCCTTCAATTCAGCTGGTTATTATTTCCCTGATAATGTAATTCCCTGCACTGACAAAACTAGGAAATACTCATTTTCAACAGAATAGAAAATAATTTCCTGCTGTGCCTATAATACTGTATCATGTGATTTAGTGACCACATAAATCCAGCTAATGAAATTTACGGAGAATATGAGGACTACTAAAAACAGACTAAAAACCTGAAAAAGTAATTGCTCCCATGTGCATTGGGAGGGGATGATATTTTGATATTTTGCCAGCAGACCTCTGCTAAACACTTCTTATAGGTGTCACTGACTGGCCCACACTGGGAGCTGATGAGGCTGACAGCAGGGTGCTCCAGCAGGAATTTGTGTAGTCCGAATGCGGGGTGATGGTCACGTGGGGCTGCAGCCATGAGAGCCCCTTCACCTTGCCCTTGTGGGATCTTCTCACTTCTGGGGCGGAACTTCAGCCCACATGTTCCCAAAAACGCCTCCTGGTTTCAAGGGATGTGAAGTCAGCATTGTGGGGATGCTGTGGGGATAGAGCTGGCTGCACCGCCAATTGCAGGTTCTTCAGGAGAACCTCACATCCTGGGATTTTGCAAGCTGCAGAGATGTGGCAAGTCAGTGGAAAGTTTCAAAACCCAAGGAGGCATCAAATCCTGGCCTTAAAATTTCTGGGATTTAGGGTGGTAACTTTTCCATGTGACCTTAGAGGTCTCCATCAGAGAGATCTACAGAGAGTGAGTTACAGGAGCTGTCTGGGAAGCCCAGATATATTTGGCTGCTCCTGGAGCTGGGCTCTCTCGGCTGTGGGCACAGGGACTGAGTTGCTGCTTTCTACCTCTGATTCATCCAAAGATAATCATTGGCACTGAAACTTCCCCTGGCAGGTGCTGGTGCGCAGCCATGGTGTAGAGAACAAAGTCTACAGAAGCAAAGGAGCTATCCCAATGTTTTCCTCTCACTAAGCACAGCTGAATTACTGCCAGGATTCCTACTGACCAGCAGACAATGCTGGCCTGTGGGGAGCACCTGTCCTGTTTGAGAGCACTGCTGACTTCTTTGTGCTTTTAAAACCCAGAAGATGCAGCCCTCTCTGGGGTGCAGTGTGGGGGTGCAGCCCCCAGTCCAGGCTGCCTGATGGCCTCTACATCCCTGCACGGGTTTGTGTTGGCTCTGTGTCCCGCTTTTGGCTTTGCCAAAATGCAACTGGGAAAAATCCAGCCTCCAGCATTTGCTTGGCATGAAGGGGAATTTCTAAATTATACCAGCATGCCAAGACCTGGGCTGTGAGCTGCTTTCTCACAAGGTTAGAAGTCTTGGGCAGTTTCTGGAGTTATTCCTGGCTGGTACTGAAGTGCAAAATCAAGCTGTGATAATATGTCACTGAGCATGGATGTTTGCTCCACAGGAGGCACTGGGGCTGGTTGGGAAGGAGACCTGCTCTGAGATTTTAGAATTGAGGTGAAGGAAATGGCTTGCAGAGGAGTAGAAGTGGCTGAAACACAGTGTAAGTTCTCATGAAAGGGACATACATTTTTAAGCTTTTCTTGGACTGATACTGCCATGAAGCTGTGAGAAAATGTCACAAGGTTTGCAATAAATAACACTCTGACATTAAAGGCATTAAAATGGGGGAGGTGGAAAATGAAAACGACTTGTCTGTAGGGGGTCCTCAGCTGTCTTGTGTCTGAAAGTGAAGTTATCGAACCATCGGCTAAAGAAACACAGGAAGGGGAATACTCAGCCCCGTTTGGTGAGAAATGCTTGATGACTTCTCTGATCTGTACCCAGACAGTTCCAGTTGCCAAAAGGAAGGTAGCTGGAGCGATTGCTCAGAGCCTGCAAATGTGGCAAAAATAAGAATTTAGAAGAAATGGGATGGATGCGATTTTCTTTAGAGGCTGTTACTAATGCTGCTGTCAAGGGTTGCTGGCACTTGAGGAGCATGAGCGATGACTAATGTGGCAGAACCCACTCTCCAGGCACAGGAATTAGCAGGAGGGAAAGATGTCTGCTTGCAGAGGGCAGAGATCAAAGAAAAAGCACAGGCTGTGCAGTATCAGACCTATCAGTCCCATGGCAACAGAACGGGGTGTGCAGCTCCAGCCTCGCCGTATCTGCTCTGTACCCCAGCGCCCACTTCCTGAGGTTTGTCCATGTGTCCTCTTCTGGCAGCAGCTGGGGTGGGGATGAGGTCCCCATCTCCTGCCTGCTCCTCTGCAGCTGCCTGGTGGTGTGCTGCCAGGCATTCATTAAGCCCTCAGAGCTGACAGCCAAGTCGCTCGCTCGTGGGAGCGCTCTCCGCACTCACGCTGGCAAAAAGCAAGTGCCCGAGTTGCCAGGAATCTGCTTTTTAAGCACTTAAACCCGACCCAGCTCATTAGAGCTGAACGAGGGAAGGGAGAGCTGTCCCAAGCAGCTCCAAGGACAGACAGAGGGAACTCACATCTCCCAAGGGCCGGTGATGTACTCAAGAAGCAGTTTGGGAATCAGGGAGGTCCCTCCCAGCTACAGCCACAAAGAGCGCGTGAAAAGTCTCCTGTGGGCAGACTACCACCCCTGAGAATCGCTCAAGCTTGAAAAGTAGTCAGGAGGGGAAAGAAGAGAGGAGAATTGGCAGAAGGTCCAAAAAGGGAGATCTCTGTTGCTACCCCTGGTCTCTGGTTGTGATTCCTCTCCTGGTGTTTAAGGCACCACTTGCAGAAGAGAGCAGGGGAGAGTGAAACTCATTCTGGCCTGCAGCTGAGGAGACAGAGTGGACACTTGATGGAGCTCGAGTCGAATTTCTGTCAGATCTTTGCTGATGCAGCCCTGGGTGGCAGAGCCTGTGCTGAGGCGTTGCCTCCGTGTCTCCTCTCGGAACTGCTGCGAGTTGTGGAAATGCTGAGTTTTGGGGCTCTGGCTGCTGCCATAACCCTGCACTGCTATGGGTACGCTGCTGTGAGCTGCGCCCGCCTGTCGAGCGGGGGCTTCTGCACCGTGCCCTGGACCCGTCCCCGTGGGGATCCACGGGCTGGGGACACCGAGATGTGGCAGCCCACGGCAGATGCTGCTCCCATCTGCATCCTCCGAGCAGACAAAGGCTCACGGCCTCCAGGTAAATCACGCCGGGGTGCACTGCAGGGGTGGCAGCTGCATCCAGGCCGAGGTGGTCCCATCATCCTGAAGAGTCTGTTGCGATGCCTTGGGGACTGCGGGTACCTGTTGGCACACTCGGGTCCCAGGGCACCTTTGGAGGAACATTAGTCTGTGCATCCATCAGACAGGCAATGGTGTGCCAGTGTCCACCTAAATGCTGAGGAGTGCACTCCTGTATAACACGCAGAAAAGAATAATTTTATCAACTAAAGGTCTTTTAATATGCCTCCAGCTTTTTAAATCCCAGTTTACTGAGAGATAACATAATCCCTTAACAATATCTCGTATTTAATGGTTACTGTTCATATCACACCACTAAAAAAACCCCAACCAGGTTTATGTCTCTTTTAAATTTTTGTTCGTTCAGTCCTTGTTCTCTTCCACTTACTGATTTGTTTTTGGTTTGTCCGTGATGGCTGCATCGTTATTGTTTTATCTTTTGATAAAACCCCTGAGTGACCAATTCTGCACCTCTCCAGTCTTCTGCCAAGTAGCTTTTGTTTCTTCTTTCCATGCTTTTTATATTGTTATTTTTTTCTCCCCAGTTGTCAGTAGGAGAGGTAGATAATTTTTAACTGTCCCAGATTACAGTTTGGGAAAAGGGTGAAGACAAACAAAGGTTTCTCTTCACTTATATGGAACATTACTGACACATTATTTTTGTGTCAGACTTCGAGCCTTGGTTTTAACCAGCTGCTGCAAATGTAGAGGTAAACAACAGACTCTGTAAACAGTTCAATATAGAAGACTTGATTTAGTACCTTACAAGACAAAGCAATCAATAATCTATTACACATCTAATCACAGGCATGAAGAGCCCAGCAGCGCTCTGCACAGCGTTCCACCAAACGAGGAAGGCGGTTGGAGACCACAGAAAGAGGGACACAAATCACCGAGATTGCAAATGCACAGCTCCGAGTCGATCTACAAACACAAATATTCAAATTCAACAATCACCTCTTGCTACCAGTGAATCATGCTATTGCTATCTGGAGACGAGTTGCTATGGCAGAAAGCTGTAGCAGTGGCAGAAGGCCAAGAATCCTGCCTTTGAAATGTTAACTGAATTTAACTCTTGACTTTTCTCAGACAAGGTTCATTACTTCGTGTGACTGTGTCATATTAAATGAGTGCTTTGTCTGCCCTGGGTACTGGCTTGCAAGGGATATTATTCATCAGCAGGACAGCAAAGCAGGTCAATAACAACCATTTGTCATTAAGGATTTTTTTTATACCTTCAAGTCTGCTGTGTGATAGCTGCAGTTATGTAAGGGTCTTTTTTTTGCTATAATTTCCTCCTTTTTTCTTCGCTTTAGTAAGTTGTATCCAGTTCACAGCTCCTGGACGTACCCAGTGCACACCCACAAATGCAGGCACGAGGGTGAGATGCTCCAATTTGAACAGTTGCAGCCTGGGCACAGAACTGCTGCTGCTCCATTTAAGTGACAGTGTAGGCTGCTCTCTCTAATATCCACCAGAAAAATCAGGAGTTCATAGAGACTTGAGCAAGGAACAGGTATAAACATCAGCTGAAATGTAATTTTTTGAATGGCAGAACTACCTACACACAGAATTTAGGGACATGCTCTTCTTTCAGCTGCCTGGAGTGCAGATCTGGGTCCCTGGTTAAAGGAGAGCTGCAGGTGCACACAATGCACTTTGCTTTAAGATCTCAAATCTTTACAGCTGAATAAGTAGGATCTCTCACATTTAGTTACTGGGCAAGTGAATTAGGTTAGGTGAGTTAGGATTACCGAGATCCAAGGAAGCACCATCAAATATTCATGCAGCAGTGCCTCTGACATCCTTTCTTTACCATTACAATGAAGGGTTAAGAAGGACACGCACTTCACTTCGGCAGTCCACAGAGAACAGCAGAACAAACCAGATGGTGCTACTGTGAAGAAACTATCAAAGAGAACAGTGCACAGAGATCTGCAGCCGTAGTTACAAAGATGCAGATTCACAAATTGTGACAATAATTTTTCTTCCACAAAACCAACAGAGGCATTACTGTTGAAGCTGAAAAAGTCTTGAGTGTATTAGGCCATGTGCAAAATTACAGTGGAGGCTGAGATGGTGCCAGTGGAGCTGGCAGGGCTGCTGTACACTATTCCTACCCCAGTCTATACCTCGGGAGTTTTGCCCAGTTCCAAGACAAGGCCAACAACCACCTGTCCCTGCAAACTGGCCTGTAACACATAGAATATTTAATGTTCCACCTTCAGAAATCTCATTCAGACTTTCAAGACTTGTTTTCCTCTATTATACAATTCCATCTTTCAGGAATGAGATGACAGGATAAGAGAGCTCTTGCACTCTCTCTCATGCTTCCCTTCTCAACAGGCTTTTGACTATGTGCTCAGACTTGAAGGAGTTATTCCAGGGAAGAGAAACACAAAAACTGTGCAAAACATGCACTACACTGCTAGACAGCACTTAAAAAGTCATCTTTCATCAACCATGATTTTAACTGCTGCTTCTCCTCAAGATACACTGATGGTGTTTAGAGTGGTTTTCTTTTAAAAACCCAACCCTAAAGCCAATTAGCCACAAGCTCCCAATTCTGTATTTGTATTTTTTTAAACTAAGATCACGATAAGATTTCAGCTGGGTTTTTTTTCCCAGTAGATGTGCACATAGATATCATGTAATGATAGTTTCTTGTTAGATCAGGTACAGAGTATTTAGTGTAACTTTGTACACCACAGATTAAATACTTGAAATCCATGGATCTCTCAGATATACCAGTGAAAAGCAGGCTCCATTGAAAAAGCAACACCCGGGAACATTTAAAATGAACCATTTATTAAATCAAACTGTTATTTTAACAGTTACATAAGTTACACAGCATGTTTAAGTCAAAAGATTTCACAAGGAAAAAAAACCTTTAAACTTTTATTATGCAGGCAAAAATAGTACCACACAATATGTACCTGGGAGGGAAGACGGGAAGGGGAATCTCTAAACATTCAAATAAGGCCATAATTATTTAAAAACAACAATAAAACAATAATAACCCCCCCCCAAAGATCCATTTGCTTTTCAGTGTGTTCAGTGCTGCTAACTATATGTACTTTTAGCGTACAGGTGTGATCGAGGCAGTGATATTTTGATAGCTAGGTTTAATGTTTTAAAACACTATCAGAAGTGGAATAAGGCTCATTAGTACATACAGCTGCCCTTGGAATGTCAATCTCAGTTGCCTTCATCAACTTAAAATTCACAAAGTGCACAGTTAAGATATGCCAAAAAATTGAAACTGCTACTCTACCAACAGCTGCCCATGCTTAATACTTAGTGGTCTATTGGAACAAAGTATGTTCTTTCAAAAGAGATGTGTAAGAAAAGCCACTGTAAAACATTTAGTTTTGAAGATGCACTAGGAGCTCTTTGTAAACTGAAAAGTAGAAAAACATGGATTAATTATGTTAAGAAAAGAATACAAAAAACACTAGAAATGACCATCAAACTTTCAAAGAACAAGCACCACAACGGACATTAGCATTCGATTTTGCAGTGTACGGCAATGTAATAATTTTACTCTAGCCAATCTACTTCATCAAATTCTGAATCATCTTCTGAATCACTGTATTCCACAGCAATGCGACGGGAGAGGATGGTGGCAACATCATTCTCAATGCGCTCGTGTTTAGCTTCTTGTTCCCGCTGCTCTTCAACTTTGCGGAGCTGAATACCTGGAGAACAGCAGATCACAAACATGTCACTCTCCTCCTTCACCATGTAAATGTATTCAGCTCATGATTCACTAAATGCTTCACAAGCAAAAATGAAGACAGAGGATGCTGTCCTGCTCAGGTAGAAAGTTATTTGTCATGTTTTTAAAGAGAGGAATGTCAGAATTGCAGTGGCAGACTAGATCATGAGTCGTTCTACTATAATATCCTCTTTCTGATTTCCCATTAAAACCACATTTGAATACCACCGTAAGTGATTAAGCCATTTTGCTATTTGCTTTTCCAAACATTTTCTATACTCTCTATTCACAATCTTAATGAAAGTTTATTGCTATTTGAGTACCCTAACAAGACAGGATCTCTCCTAACCCTGTTTTTTATCATATAATGATCTGATTTGGGATAAAGTATTACTTGGAGATCAAACACAAAGGAGAAATAACACATACCAAAGGTATGAGAAAGTTAAATCCAGCAACTTAGTTAAAAACATGACAGACATCATATATTTTGGTTTTATACTCACAACATCCCAGACTGACACAGACTAAGAATGACCTGCATCCCGTACTTAATATTCTCTGCTGTCAGCTGACAGGGAACTCAAGCACAGGACCTTAGGTAGAATTTAAGCTGTGGTAACTTGAGCCTTTGTTTCTCGGGCATGACTTGGTCAAAAGTGTTTTCAGCAATCACCTAGATTATACCAGCAGGCTCTACTTTCTTATTTTTGCTGACATTCTCTACGCATGTTCACGCACCCCTCTTGTACTCAACTGCTGTCAACATTTCTTTAGACTCAAAGATGTTGTCAATTCATGTGCATATAGATGTGCAAAAATATTTCAAATTAGTGCTACTGCCCATCTGCTGATCTTACAGTACCATACAGATTCTGTGCTGTGCTGCTGTGCAGGGGAAGAGTAGAAGAATGTAGGACTTGAAACAATTGCGAGAGCTTTACTACTGAAAGATACTCCACCGTCTAACAGCAGCAGTTACACAGTACACAGTGCAGTGGGGATTTTCCCGGCCATGGGCACAACGAGCTGAAAGGTACAGCTTGCACACAGCTCCTCAGGAGATCATGGGGAAAACAGCTCTGCTCTTCCCTTGCACTCTGCCATGGGCACCTTGCAATGCAAAGGGTGCTCCACTACTGCGCTGAGATGTGTCCACATCAGATCCTTTACAGCTTGAGGTCTTCAGCAACGGTTTCTGAACGTCACTTGTATCTTGTTGTAATACAGTGACAGATGATCAAAATTCCAATGCCAATTGATCTGTTTTGCCTTTTTCTAATAGTCTGTGAAAACCAATGTTTTTGTCTTCTACTCAATCTGTAGATTGTCAGAAATAGCTACGTTTGCAGGTAAACAGAAATGGAAAGATAATCTCCACAGATCATCCACAAACACATGTACTTTCTTCCGTAATCTAACTTCCACAGAGAACCAGTTCTGCCATCCAAACTAAACATCTGATAAGTGCAATTACAAATTGAGAAAAACCTGTCTACTTGGCAATGCATACACTGTAGAGGATAGAAAACAGAAACAGACTTAAGATGCATTCCTCTAACTTCTCACACACGTGAAATATTCCATCTCTCAAAGGTTACGTGTAATTAGCAGGTTTCTGAGATTGTTCTTTTTGCTGCTTAATGGCCAACGTTACCTTTCCGTATTGCTTCCAGCAGAACGCTTCTAGCATCGCTGATTACAGGAAGAGTTGAAGGATGGCGTTTGGGCTCAGGAGCAGGAATCACTTGGGATGGTGGAGATGGAGGCATTATGGGTGCATGAGGGCCAGGGACAATGGTTGTGGGAGGAGGGTGCAGAACAGGAGGAGTGTGAGAAAGGTTTGCAACTGTGACAGGGGAGGAGGGTCGAATGCCAGGAGGTGGCAGGGGAGGAGGTGGGGGTGGTGGAGGAAGTCCCTGTACTTCAGCTTGCGGAGGAACTGGGTGAACAGGTACAGCTTCACACACTTGGGCGGCTCTGGTAACAGGGGGAGAGGGCTGTGCTAGGGGAGGAGCAACTGGAGGTGGAGCTGGATGAAGAACTCCAGGAGCTATCTGGAGAGGAGCTGGTGGAGGTGGCACAGCTGGGGCCTGCAGAGCAGCTGTGGGGGGAGGGGGCGGGGGTGGGACTGGGGGTGGAGGGGTGGAAGTCATTGCAGCTCTTAATGATGAAGTCGACAAAGCAGATGGAAGAGGTGGTGGTGGTGGTGGAGGAGGAGTGGGGCTCACAAACACCGGTGTTCTGCCTGTTGCTGGTGACTGAGGACGATTTTCTACCAAGCCAGGAGTAGAACTGCAATATCCAATAACAGAACAAAGTCATTAGAGAGTGGAAAAAATAGTAATAGATTCACTTCTGCAACTTAAGAACATTGAAACCTGGGCATTAAAGAGCATTATGTACCTCTGCTCAACTTCATCTATTAACCAAATTCATGTTCTTATAAAATGTACCTGCATCTCATTGAAGATTTCCTATATTAGTATAATTCTTCCCTGTTGTCCCTAAGTAAATCCAAATTATTTTTGTGAAGTAAGGGAACTAGCAGTTGAGTAACTGCTTCGATTCACAGAACTTTAAAACCAAAACACAACAATGCAAACAATGAGGGCAAGTTAATTTGAAATATATATTTCAGGTGTGATGACAAAATGAGTAAGACTAATATCAAAGGTCATCAATACTATGTACAGAGTGGTATAGTTATATGCTAGATACTTATTATAAGGCTAGATACTTATTATAATGAATAGGTGAACTGAAGAAAAAAAGAGAGAACAGTAAACTTATTTTCCTGAAAGACCACTTGAGGATTTCTTCAAGCTGTTGTGGAAAATTAAAAATCTAAAGAGTTATGCATTTTTGCATATGATCTCCTAAGCAGTAAAAAAATCATTCTTTTCAAGAGACTAACATCTTGCTGATGTAACAACCCCATCTGAATTAACTGTCCTCTATTCTAAGTCGTATGTACCTGACCATAAAGTAAGACTTTTGGTATAAAAAAATAGGGAAGTGACAATGAAATTTTCACCTCTGGAAAATATTCTATGTGTGTATCCACTCCTGAAAAGGTACAAAGAAATAGAAAATAAAAACACTTTGGGAGAGAGAAGCACTTGCAATTTAGCAAATGCGATGAATACATAGTTTTGACAGCTGACTGTCTCACTGTGATATATTCTTCCTTTCATGTAGGCTGAAACACAGCTCAGCTGTACAAATTTCCAAAACTCCAAAGCTACATCCTGAAATGCCAACATATTTCAGAGAAAGATTTTCCACACAGTCATTTGTCTTGCCATTTAACTCAGAAGGCAACATGGTCGCAGTATCAATGGCAAGGTGAGGCCTGTCTCCACCAGATTTAGATTACGGGATTTTGATGCCAGCCTTCCCAACCAGTTCCTGGCAGCCCTGTTCCTGCAGGCACACTGGGGCTTTGGGCTGCCACAGCCCCTGGGATGCCTGTACTGCCTGGGCAGCATGGAAATAACGCTGACAATGGATCTGCACGCGGCTTTTCTGGCTCGTACCTAAGACAGGGAGGCACAGATTTCACTTCTGCGGCTCCGTGCATCGGAGGCGGCGGCGGCGGCTCGTGGGGCCTGACCAGCACGCGCTCCTCAGCTCTGTTCAGGAGCTCAGACATCTGGCTATAGGGTAATGCAGAAAGGGAATACGATCCATCAATGTGGTCCACGTATGCTTGAGATCTGTAGAAAAACAGGGAGAAATGATCCAACTTCACCTTTAGTAGGAGTAAGTATTAGTGCCCTCAGCTACTGTTCTATACTTCAGTCTGACTTCTGAATCCAAGTATCTTCTCTTCACTCGTGTTGCATATTATACAGTGTGGCTTTTCAATAATTTATCCCACTTTGATTTTGACAGGTATATCTGATAGTTTCTACAGTATATGTGTGACCTTAGTGTTTATTAGTCACATTATTTTGAGTTAAGCAAACACAGCAATAAAATCAGAACTACTCTTCTTTTATAACATTCATGAAACATCCATCGATGTTAGAATGGTAGAATTTACAACTGAATAATTTAGCTGAGGATCTTTATTTCTGTCAGAGATAGATACAGAGAACTTTAACAGACAGACATAGGACTCAATAAATATCTATTATCGAGTAGTAGCACTAAATAAAGATGATTCAACTTACTTTTTATGACAACTTCAGACACACCTCAAGGACCTGATCAGTTAGTAAATTTTAATTAACTATTCAATTACAGATTTTTATTTTAAAAAATCTGTATTAAATTCAGAGCAAAAGTGTTTGTAGAACACTTTCCAACAAGTAAAGCAATACATTTCCACATACTGCCACCACTGTAGCGTCTGAACCTATTAAATTCTTCAGGGGTGAAAATCTTCTTCATTTATTCCAAATTATGGTGCTGTTCTGTATCTGAACAACATGCTCTGCACATGCAGTGCTCCCAAGCACTTCAGCATTACTAATAATTGCATTACTAGTACTGAGATAATCAAGATTTAGGCCAGGGTCCTGGATATAAAAGGATACCTGCAACAAGCATATCTAAAGTGGAACCCAACATACAACACAACAAAAGGACAGCAGGAAAGCAGATGTTTCTGCCAATGACTTGACACAGCAGTTTACAGAGGTACTATAGAGCTGTTCCAAGAAAAATGCTAATCACCATAACTTAAGTTGTACCCCACTGAGTGAAATACAGAGAGCACTTTCACATTCTGAATTGAGCTAAGTTTTCTACAAGCAGGTTTTTCTATTTTTCAGGCAGCAAACACTCTCTCCTAGAGTTGTCATAATTACTCACCATCACTGCTGAGTTTGTTTGAAGGCCTTATAAAGCTAAACAAAATACTCTCTTATGGTGTGTTTTTGACCACAGAAAGATAGGGAAAAAATCAACCATTTTTTGGAAGGACAATGAATGCTTTTTAATTAAAAAAATTCTAACAAAACAAAACACCTAAAACCCCCAAACCAAAACTATATCCCCACATGTCCTAACATTACGTGTCAGCCCCCTTTGCTATCAGATGTTTCTTGGCTGGTAAAATGGACTTGATCTTGCACAAAGACCAGAAGCACAAGCACAGCAGGTGTTTACCATGTGAAATGCTACTTTTAGCCACGAGCAAATACGTACTGTGAAATGAGAATTCAACAGGTTGGATTTTGTAATAGGCTATAACCAGAAACGTCAATCAAATCAGGGATTTGTTCAAGAGTAAAGAGAAGCTCAGCATTCTCATTTGAGTTCCAAGTGGACGTTTGTTCACATCACACACACCATATAGTCTTGGCAGTGTCTGCTCAAGAAAAATCAAGAGGCTGGAATAATAGGGATTTTGTAGGTCAGGACTGGAATGTAGTGGCACACCGAGGTGCAAGCTTGCAGCAGCGACACTACACCTTCATCAAGCTGTAGAGGACAACAACATCCTCAAGGATAGGATGAGGATACGCGCTACCCTTAAAAATAATAACATAGTAACTACTCCTTCAAGGACACACTAAGTATTTTAAAACTGAGTTTTGATGAAGCTAAATCAGTGATTTCCAGTGCACTTTAAGGGGAGCAGTAGCATCTCGTCATTGACCATGTCTCACGCGTGTTCACTACGCAGTACAAATACACTTAATAAAGGATAGAAAAAACCAAAAAGGAACCTTGATTCAAAATGTGAAGCTGGGCCATTAGCAACTTCAATGTGCTTATGTAAGAGGTTAGCATCATCTTCTGCGAGCTCTGGACCTTGGGCTAACTTCTGCCACTCTCTCCGTCTGTCATGAGGTGCCCTTGGCACTTTCTCTGGTTCATGAGGGCGATCTAGATTTTTCTGCTGTAGGAGAGTTGTGCAAACAAAACTGACAACTGAGACAGTGTTTTTTGATTAGTTGCATATAAACATCAGCCACAAAATTATGAAAAACAATTCCATTTCAAATGCATGAAAAATTTACTTTCAGGCTGAACATAATATGTAAACCAGAAAGACTTGTAAGAGCCAGAAACTTCAGTCTAGTGGATAAGTAGCTGAGTAATACAGAGAAAAGTAGCTGTTTAAGTAGCTTTTTATTCTAAGTCTGAAATCAAATTATTAATCTGACACTCATATTTACTCTCTCTACTATGCATGAAATATACGGAATAATAGTCAAACAACAAAAGCACTACCTTCTGCAAAAGTGCTTGTTTAATTTTAAGAAAATACAAGCAAAGTGTTTTATTCCTACTAATTTCTTCCTAGTTTAAACATATCTATTAGAATGTCATTCAAGCTTTTTCATCCGTAAGATTGTCAAAATTTTGTCTTACAAATAATTGTTCAAGTGAAATTCTTTATTCCTGCTGTATTCCTAATTCTGAGTCATTGCTAGAATACTTAAAAGTTTTGGCAAATCTGTTGTTGGTTACGTTAAGACACCATGAAAGCTTTACGTCCTTCTATTTATTTTACTACTATTATTATTATTATTATTATTATTATTATTATTATTAAATTGTTAAAGTTGACGGAACTGAATGAATACAAGTAGTTTTAGTTGAATAAAGATGACTCTGTCAAGTTTGGATTGCTATTAAAGTAGCATATCTGCAAGCAAACCCTTTCTAGGAAAAAACAAACAGAAGCTATAAAAAGTTAACATATGTACCTTCTGCTTCCTCTTTTCTTTTCTTTTGTCCTCAGTGTCCTGCAACATTTTTTCCTTCCATAGATCAAAGAAATATGAAGGATTGGTATAAAACTTCAAACCCTCTTTTCCATCATCCCTGAAATACAGCGACACAAACAGGGCATACTATTTATTCGACAAGACATGAATCCAAACATTAAGACAAAGGAAGGGCATATTGAGGAACACAGAGTATCTCAGACCCTGAAATGTTTTACTGAGGAACATAAAAGAGGTGATCATTGACCTCCTGCACCATCACTTTTTACTGCCTTTCCTGGCATTCAAGGTCCTAATTTTAGAAAGATAACTTTAACACAAGCTCCAGACAAAAAAAAGTGTCATAAATCAGAGAACTTGCACTCCAATAACTCAAATCTTGCTGTTAAAATATTGAGCAAATTTGTGTGGCTGGTCATGTTCAGCTACTGATTCAAACTGACTCTGAGACAGCAAACAACATTCATTTCCATTGAAGATCCTTCTTTCTACACACTTACCTGTTTAATTTCTTCACTTCACATCCAAGTACATTACATGGTTTAATAAATACAGATAATAGAAATGACTTTTTCCTACCATGTTACACTGAGTTAAAATTTGAGTAAAATGGAGTAAAGTTTTAATGCTTATAATGTCTTCTGCTGCTTTTATTCCTCGATCCGCTTCACTGTTTTCTAGTCTGGCTCCTTAAATATTCAAGTGCTACTCAGCATGAGCAAGGTGCCTGGATATATCCTCTCTATTACATAAAATAAGGTAGAAATTGTTTTTGATTAGTTTTATTTTACTAACCTGTAAGGGGTGAGAATGTTAAGTGGAGGAGGCTGTTCACAGATGTCATAAGTTTCTTGCAAAGGAATTGGCAGAGTTTTGCGGTCAAACAGCTGCTGGTCTTGAATTGTGGAACTCCGGAAAGCTTTTCTCATTGTAATGTCCTGCAGTGACACTGAAAGGGGATATTGCCATTTAAAAAACCCCAACAAATAAATTTTATTTGGATAATTCTAGAATTGCCTAATGTTACTTAAAATATAAAGCACTACTGCTTGCATCTTAGGCATTTTACAGCCAATACAGATTCATCTAGCACTATTGCCATGGCAAGATATTGTCAGACTGTGTGAAAAACATGTCTGTAATGTTCCAGCACATTATCCTCTATTTAGCTTCACAGGAAATTTTTCTCACCTAGATGGATATCAGAACTCTGTCTCTCCTAAGTAGTTCAACAAATTGCTTACTGTAGCTGTAATTCGGTAGTTCAGAAGCACATAATAACATCTACCAACTTCATTTCACAATCCTTTTGCTGCTAAAAACTACTCTCTATCTTGAAGTATAGATTTTACCTTTATGACATCAGCAAGCCAAACTTTGCATTATCTGCATTCCAGGCAGCAGTTCCACTGAAGGCCCACTGAGATGCCAAACCAGCAAATCACTTAAGCTTATGCTACTGAGATCCATGGGCTTGAATGGGAGGTGATTCGATGTTCCAACACATGAAATTAGCCAAATGCTTTTTCATCTGTTTAATCAACATGAGCCTTCTCTGCCTAATTCAGAGCCACCTTGACTTTGAAGCACAGCAGTTAGGAATAATCAATTACCTTTATGCAAGATCCAAAGGAAAACAATACTACACCAACACAACACATTAAACAGTGATTTCAACTGTTTTTACCCACCCCTGGTAAAGCCTACACATCGTTCCCAATTTCAAAAGAGCTTTTTCTATTTCATTAAAATTTAGACAAAGATTAATGGAAAAGTGACCACAACTGATAAGCTTTGCACTTCTAATTCTGGAAACAGTATACCTATTTAGTCTCATATTTCTCTCCCTCCCTGATCTTCAGTTACTGCACCTGTGAAGTCCAGGTGTGTCTCAAGGCTACCTTTGCAACCAGCATTAGACTTCCATTAGATAAAGCAGCAGATCTTCGCATTAGTTTGGGCTCTTTTTCTAAAATCACAAACAATACTGAAAGCACTTTTCAGACATAGAAGCAAAGAGAGTATTTTCAGCACATAAATTTTATCTACAAATAATTATGTTTATTTTATAGAAACAGGTTGATAGTAATGCCCCTTTATGGAAGATGAGAGGACAACTCTACTCCTGTCCCCCTATCACCAGGGCCTTTGGTAACAGTTTAAAGAAAAACCTGTTTAAGCTGAAAACTGTATTTTTACTCGGGTTCCTGTAACATATACAAGTGTACACACACATATTTACATACACCAAGCTGGATTTCTACTGTGTGATCACGAAGGGGCAGAAAGCGGGATTCTTTCCAGAAGGTTTCCAGTTCCTGGAATGTTCTGTCTTCTTACCTAAGCATACTGGCAACATCCTTTGTGAGGCTAAAGATGGGATTTATTTGACTTATGGCTTGGCTTTTGAAGTTTATTACACTTGGCAAGGTTGTGTACTCCTGGAGAAGTTTCCTCCTTTTTACCCTTAGGTTCTAATTCATCACAGTGTCTTTTTTTTTTTTTTAAATACCTTTAATTAGCTGCTCAGAAGCCTTTTTAAGTGTGTGAAAGAAGTATTACAGTGTCTGAATGTCAGCTACGAGTCTCAATTTCAGTAGGTATTTTTGCAGTCATAAATAACCCTATGTATTTTGTACCTGTCATGAAGTACAGGTTGTTACTAGCTGGCAAAAGTTCAGTTAGAATAACTGAGGTTTACCTCATCTAAAAAACTTAAGTCTTAGATCTTTTTATACTTCAGCTGCTTTTCCTTTGGGTTGTTGGTTATACAAATAACACCAAATGTACTTGTTCAGAGTTGCTTGACAATCCTGCAAGATTTCTAACTGTCTGTCATTTATTGGAGACATTTCCAACAAAGTAACACTTAGTATACTTCTCTTTGAAGCTGTTTACGTTCTGAAGACAATGACCTAAATCAATTTATTCTAATAAATAAATACAGTGCTTTGGTTTAATATTAAAATGCTCACAGAGTATGTGACACCATATTATCGACACTGTTCTGTAAACTCCTTATTAGCATTCCATCTCTTAGACACAGTCAGTCTATTTCATAACTTCCCTTTTCTCGCTTAAAACTGCACTTTTTGTACACATGTATAGCGGGATAACACACCAGAGGACAATCAATCAATACCCAACAATAAGCGTAACTATTTTCTCTCTAAACCTAAGGTACACAGCAGAGGTCTTCGAGGAAAACACACACTATAGAATTTCAAGCAGCATTTCCTTTGCTGATACCCAGCGAGAGGCATTCCCTGAAAAGCATACCGTTATTCCAAACAACAACATGAGCACGGCATTACTCAGGAAACGAAAGGATGCGGCACACGAAATGCGGAGAATCACGACACGGATACAACTCGCCTACACAGAGGGATCAGGTAAATCCCCTGTCGCACACCCAGCGTAATCCTGGGCTGCGCATGGCTTGGCTCGCAAAGCCACTTGTTCAGCTCGCCAGCTGGCGAAGAGACAAAAGCGCTGCGTGGTTTACAGCCTCAGCGGGGGGAACACGCGAAAACCTGGCTGGTCCCACAGCCGCTCGGCTTTGGCTGATTGCCAAACTGGCACAGCGAGGGGACAGGTCGGACAAATTGGATGTATGAATTCAAGGGTGAGGAGAGACGAGCGGCTGAAGGAGGAGTTGGAAAAGCTGCATGCATTTGACTTGATGCTGTTAAATTTATGCTTCCAGCTGCTTAATTCCTAACATCAGAACTTTTTGTATAGCCCAAGATCCTAAATTTGATACAGATATATTTTTCTGAAAGCCCACCTACTACACCACTTGTGTTCACTGCAATTAACAAAAAATGGGGTCTTAAATAATTTCCTTAAATGTTGAGATATTCACTATTTAATTTGAAGATTCATTCAACAACCTAAACAAATGCCTGTTTGTCTTTATTGTTTCTATTGTTTGGATTGTATGAAAAGATGTATTATATGGGCCAGTCTAACCCTCTGCACACAACAATATTTTCCACATAAGTAAAAATTGTCTGTCAGAAAGCTAAACAGCCAACCTTTTGTACATTTGGTTTTGAAAAAGAGATGCCAGTCCATTTTTACTTGTAACCAGCAACAAACTGGGGGTAAAAAAAGGGTATTTAAATTGCCCTCTGATGAGATACGATAACTGTGTTTCTTTTGGTGTGAAGTACAAATTAAATAAAAGCACATCTGTAATCCGTACACTAAACAATGCTTTATCTCTTGGCAAGTGTCTCATTAAACTGCAATCCCCAATTTGTAGTAAAAGCCAGGTATAGAGCACAGCAGTGTACTGACAGAAGGTAGCTACTTTTAACTTTTCAAATACATTAAATACTACATTGTACTTCATCAGAAGAGAAAAAAAAGTTACTAGATTTATTTTTATTCTTTCACACTCATTCAAATACACAATTTATTATTAAGTTCTAAGACAAAAAATACCATTCTCCTAAAGACAGTAAATAAATATACCACACATATTCCTTTCAAAAGCTCACTCTCTTAACACTTTCTGCAGAATTTCATCCCGACAACTTTCAAGACTGTAAACTCTTGAATATCACAGCTGTGACTCCCTGTAGAACTAAATGACTAGGGGAAATTTTATACAAATCAATGGCTACGGTTGCCCACAATTCCCTTTCTCTGTTCAAAATCTCACGCAGCAATTTGAAAAGTGCAGAGAGGAAAGAACGATGCTCAAATAAATAACTTAGTCGTAAATTTCCCATTAAAGGTAATTAACTGGAAGGGAGTCGTGCTGTTGAAAATTCTCTTAAGGTAAAGATTTGTGTGGTTCAGTTCCTAAAGACATTGCAATTTTAAAGTCTGATTTCTACCTTATTTATTTTATGTTTTTAATGATTATCCACTTAAACAATTACCAGAATGCAGACATACTAGGTTTCTCTGCAATCAGAATACTCTGACTGTGGGTTTGACAGTTGCTAAGGAGAGATTATTTCTGTAGATCAGACATGACTCTCTTTTGTCCCCCACACAAGAAATAGAAATTTTCTGAAATACTGTTTTTAAAAATCCCAAAACAGCTCAAGAGCTCTTTGGAATGTATGTAGTTTAACTACTACAGGTAAACAAAAAGAAGATGTTAGAGCAATCATTTTAAGAGGACTCAGAAGCTGCTTTAAATGAAGCACGTAGAACCAGGAAGCCCCATTAAGATGTAAATTACCCACGGGCATCAAGCGCTGAATCTGCTGGTGAGTCTCAGCAAAACCACCACATTGTTTAGCAAATGGTATTTTGTCCAGATCCCTCTTTTTATACAGAAAATATGCAATATCATGGTCTTACCATGGAACTATTAAGCCTTGGGCACACTAATTTAAAACTGATTTACTTACTAAATAACCCATAAATTTAATCAAGGGCCAAAGAAAATTGGAGAAGGAACCTGGAGAGCAGTTGGAACCCAGCCCACCTGCCCAGAATCTTGAGAGGGAGACACACTCAAATCCAACTTTCTTTAAGTAGAGATGTGCAAGAAAAAGCGACCTGCTATATAACTTAACAGTCTTTATTTGCCTTTGCCTATTTGAAAGTAAAATTTCTAACGAATGAGATGACAATAGTGTTATTCTCCACTTAACATAGTACCTGTGCAGATCATGACCCAATGTTCATGTGCTCCCAGTTCTTAATTTTGATTACATTTATACACTTTTATACTCAGGAAAATCCTCTTCAGAGGCTAGAGACAGTGAGCTGCCCCTTAAACTGGGATTTAGTACCCTTTCCTTCTAAGTCTCACAATGGGGTGAGTATCCAGACTTAAAAGTTGACCAAGTTTCCCATTTTCAGAAGGATACAGACCACAATTATCTGTCAAGACTTTTAGATTTCTCCCCACCAAATGCTATCTTTTTTTCCCCATAGCAAAACATCAAATCTCTTTTTGGCATTAGTCCAGCCAAACTTCTGAACTACTATTGTTTTAATGACAGGGCAATATTTACAGAATGTTTAGAAAAACAATGAGCACATGTATTTGAAGGCAGAAGTCTACTGAAACACAATTCACAGCACTGTTTGATTCCTTTCCTGAAGTGTGCCAGGCTGCTCACCCACAGCACTTCTGCCATTAGGTTTATTTAAGTTGCTTGTCACAGTATAACAGATATGCTATAGAAATCAAGACTTTGATACACTGCCTTTGAGATTAAAACCCTCCCCGTTTGAGATTTAAATAGAATTAGGTAGCTCACATTGAAAGAACCACTAAAATAGTACCAAAATATTCTGATAAACTCTGAGTTTATGAATTTTTCTTCTGCCCTGATGTTATTTATTTCTGAGTGATACGAAACTATTTTCCAATACCTCATGACACTGTACATCAGAGCTGTACCACATATCAGCATTTCAAAAAAGAACCGCGTAAGTGCTAAAATGAATATTCTTTTCAAAACTGTCAGATTTCTACAAGTATGACATTATTCACTTTTAGCAGTACTTCACACTTAAAAGGCACAATTAAATTAATAAAAATTTGATCAATTAAGAAAAATACTATTTTACTTATACAATTTGCATATATATGGACAGAGTTAGCAATGTCACTTATAAAGTAAATACTGAAGCGAAAAATGGTTGCAAAGAAACTATACTCAGGATTTATTTTCTCACCTATGAGGACACCTTATATTGCAGGGCTAGTGAAGCTGTTGACCTTAGTTCAGCTTTATAGCAAGAATGTGTTTTCTCAGCCCTAAAAGGACCCCAGATATTATTACTCTTGGATACATATGGGCTTGTTTCCCACACAACTGAAATAAAGTGGAGTTTACTGACAGAAAGCAGAGGATTTCTTTTTGTCTGCATACAGGTTTGATATCTTCTGAGGGGAAAAATCCACATGCATATGAAAAGAATAAAGTATTATTTTAAATCCATTAAAATATGAAATTAATAATTCTGAGAAATCAAGAATTTGAAAACAGTGTAATAATTCAAACCAAACCAAGTTCATAGCAACTCTTCTATGACAGAAAAATTGCGCACAAGAATTTAGGCTCTTAAAGATACAATCTTAACCTTGGTTTTATTCTTTCACAGACATACTGTAATAATTCAAAATGAGCAAACACACAGACTGTTCAAACAAATTCAGAGCTTTTTATTACTCTGACTCTACCATAAAAATCTTGTCAAGTATCTGCATCTTGTTTAGCGAATCTGACTTGGGCTGTTTCCGTTCATGCCACTTAGCTTTAAATGATTCTTAATTTCTTTCTCTTGTGTAATAGCATGGGCCCAAAGGAACCCATTAAATTTTCTATTACTGCCTCCTGGCAAAGAGCAGATGAGACTCATTTCACAAGTATATCCCATTTTACTCATGCTGTTAGCTGAGTAGAAGTACTGAAGGTTGCTTAATTCTTGCATAGAGGGTTAAAAAAGGTAAATTCAAATATTCTCCCCTCCCCACCCCTTCACGCATTAACATCCTTCAGCGATTCTAGTCCACACTACGACTAAACCTAAACTATTTGTGATGAATTTCTAAAGTCAAGCCCAAAACAGTATACTGAGGGAGAAAAGTTTCCTGATCCCTAACTTCTAAGGAAATATAATATCAAGTGTCTTCTCATCTCCTTTGTCCTCAGGCGGTGACTCATTCCAGGCAATGCTTGTGAATAAGGAGCATTGGGTACAGCTGGGTACAGCTAAGGGACTGGATATTCTTAGGTTAAAAAAAACAGTAATTTAACAGCTCCTGACACTGAAGACTGCACGTGTTCCTCTGAAGTACTAGCAGTCCCTGCTATTCTATGGTGTAAGACACAAATCCAGGAGATCAGGTTCGAGTCACACTGAGCCTCGCTGGACTTCATGGGGCAGACCTATTCCCAGCCCCGTTTCCTTTAACTGCAGTGTCTGTACCATTCTTTAGCTATACAGTTTAGCAAACACTACAGCATACACAGCTCTGTGAAAACGTGTTGGTTTGGTGCGCTGGGGACTACACACATTTAAAAATACTTCTAGCAATTCTCTAATACCAAAAGTTATGGATTTTTGGTCCTGAAATGTAGAGCCAAACTTGTGAAGGGCCTTTTACACAGGAAAGTACAATTTTCCATCTTGCTATCCTGTAACATCCCTGGATGCTTTAACGCAATGGCTTAAAATGGTCTCCATTTCCTGGAAATGTGAATGTTTAGTTAGATATGACAGATCAACATACATCTCCCTCTGATTTAAATCAAAACTAGGCTGTGAAGAGTAAATGCGGAAATGCCATTAACACTCCGGAGAGTTACGGTTCTTACAAGATTACAACTGCTGACAATTTATTATGGTACATGAAAAGAATTTTTTATCATTATCCAATCATAGCAACAATGCCCTGGTTTGGGCAGGGAGAGATTTCATTTTTTCCCGGTATCTGGTATGGTGCTGTGTTTGGGATTTAGGATGAGAGTAATGCTGATAACACACATGTTTTAGTTGTTGCTGAGCAGTGGTCAAGGACTCCTCAGCTTCTAACTCCACTGTACCAGCAAGCAGCATGGCGGGGAACAAGAAGCTGGGAAGAGACAGTCAGGACAGCTGACCCAAACTGGCCAAAGAGACCTTCCATAACATATGGAATATATATATATATATATACATAAATATATATAAACCCAGGGGAAAAGGTGTCTGGAGGATGGGCTGCTGCTCAGGAACCAGCTGGGCATCAGTCAGCAGGTGGTGAGCAATTGCAATGTGCGTCACTTGTTCTGTATATTCTAATATTACTGATGTTTTCCCTTCCTTTTCTGTCCTATTAAACTGTCTTTATCTCAACCCACAAATTCTATCTTTTTTTTTTTTCTTTCCCAATTATCTCCTTCCTCCCACTGTGGAGCAGGGGTGAGCAAGTAGATGTGTGGTTTTTAACTGCCTGCCAGGTTAAACCACAACAATTGGAAAAAGAGGTGTATGGGTGTGATTTATGCTCAGTTATCAAGAGACTGGGAAAATCCCATTAATGCAAGAATTCCCCTAGGCAAGTCATGATTTTGTGGAAAATCTGCTACTAGCTGTGAACAGCTGTCTTTCAAAACTTGTTCTAAAATTAATGTCACGCGAAATACAGAATCAAAACTTCCTTTAGCCTAATTTTGCTGCTAGTGAAATTTTGACATCTATAACCAAAGACAGCCTGAAGACCATGCTCCTGGTCTGACACTTCATTTTTTCTGTATACACAATTATAATCACACAATGTAAAAACAGACAATTATTATATCTAGACATTCAGAACTGAAACAGCTTTCTATAGTTTAAAGTTGGATCCCAATCTGAAGTTATTTTTCATGATGGGATGTTCCTCTAATTTCTAGGTCTTAAGCACGTAGTTTAGAACACCCTAAATTGTTTAGGGTTACAAGATTTTTCACAGTTCCACCTGCAACCAGCAGATATTGAGGAAGGCAAAAGAGCTTCACGGCATTTACGCATAAGGTGGTCAATGTTTCTGTACTCATCACAAAGCCTTGGCACCCGTTAAAATTCCATACAAATTCTGTCTTATAGGCATGAGCTGATGACTTTTGAGAGCACTTGTTTTCTCAGTGCTAACCTATATTTATAATACTCAAAGCTATTTAGGAAGAATCCAAGAGGTTATACAGCATCAATAAATGAAGCTATACAACTATAATGTCATACAGAAAGTAAGACGGTGCAAGTTAAATGCAAAAATCCTACTTGGGCAAATGTTTACATTCCATGAGAATTAGTAGAAAGGTTTAAAAAAGTGTATAGACTTACCTCCAAGCATTCACATAATATTATTAATATTCCTAATACATAATACTACTGAAGTGACAGTAGTGGCTACTCCTGCAGCCATTTTTACATAAATTCATTAATAACAGTATCATTCTGTAACCATGAAAATGCTGAGCTCAGAAAGCTGCTCAAGGCTGTAAAAGAAACCTGTAGCAGAAATAGAAATGGACCTTTCTTATGATGCTTTGCTCTGTGTTCTTATAAATACGATTTAAACTACTAAAGTATTATTTCCATTTCACCTATCAGTGCTGTCTGAGTGACAAAATAAGAAATCCTCCATGCAGGAGGTAACTTACATTCCTCCTCCTTTGGATCAAGTTGTGTAACACTGACAGATAAGCGATCTACACGTTCTTGTAAGGAGTTGACTCTAAATGAGAAACTGTGTGCTTCATTGAAAAGTTCACCAAATATATCTTCAGCATATTTACCTGAAACATGGGGAAAAAAATAAAATTCAAGCATACCACAAGGCAGGCAAATGATTTCTTACTGTTTTAATTAAGTAATTCTAAGATGCATGAGTATCACTGGTAACAACCTGCACTTACTGAGCCCATTAAGAATCCTTTAGAAAAACAAATAGAAGTTAAATACTTAATATGCAACTTAATTTATCAGAAATGAAATTATTTAATACATTACAGGACAGATATTTAGTTGTTATAAAATGATTTCACGATGCTGATATGCATGGAACTAGACTGCACAGTTTCTTGGATATGTCTAAAAGGACAACTTCCAGCATCTGAAGCTGCTCCTGTCTGAGCGATAACTAATCTTTAAATTTACCTCAACACTTTTCTCAAAATGAAGCATAGCTTCCACTCCTGCTATACAGAGCACTTTACAAAAAAGGAAGTTCAGATATTCACATCTAGGTGAATTAGAACCAGCCTATTCAAAAATACACACGAAAATAATAAATCCTACTTTGAAGGATCAAAATTCTAGTAACTGACTCATTTACACTGAAGGAAAAAAAACCCAAACAACCAAAAAACCTCATTTGTTCACATCAGTGTACATCACAGCACAAAAGAGCAGGAGTTTCAAATATTATGAGAAAAGGATTAGTAATGAGTTTCTCTTCTACAGAGTACTCCACATACTGCTTCTAATGCTCTCAAGACTCCATTTGAGTAGTCTGCCAATGTCTCTGGAAAAGCCCCACCAGACTACCTAGCAAAATATGAAGCAACACTTCTGAAATACAATGTGATGGCTTTCAAAACCTTCAATGATACTGTGCATATGTAATTCATGTACTGTTTGTGCACTTACGTTGGTTTTGGAAGTATAAATCTCACAAATTTCTAACCACCTGCTTTGGACTCAAGTTGTGACAGGTAAAAAAGGAAAGGGTAGCTGTGGAAATTCTGCCTTTGGTGAGTAATACATCTGGAAGCATACATAAAAACGAGGACATTTTTATATAAACACATCAGAAGAACAAAAATTAAATCCCTGTAGGTACTGTGGAAACTACTTAAAGATGCTGTGTAGTAAGCACAAGGCCAGCAAATACCATTTATTAAGACTTAGGTAACAGCAATAGAAAACCAGCATGACTATAAACAACGGAATATAAAAGAGGCTATCAGAAGAAATGTACAGAAGAAGAAAATAGAAGAGGAACAACAAGCAAACTAACAATAAATATTCCTTCAAAGACATGAGGAATAAGAAAGCCTGCCAGGGAGTCTGCAGAGCTGACTGGCAATGAAAATATAAAGGAATACAGAGAAGACAAGACCCCTGTGGACAAGCTAAATTAAAACTTTCCACTGCCGTTCACTGAAGGGAACTGCAGAGACCCTGATGCCAGAACTCATTGTAGGAGGCTGAAAGAAACTGAATGAACTATAGAAAAACTACAAAACTAAATGAACAAAATGATCAGCAAATATTAGGAACAATTGTAAATCTCCTTATACACACTGAAACACACAACAATAAGGTTCAGAATTTTTTCATGGAACATCTTGAGAGCTACAGACCCATAAGCCTGACATCCATACAAATTGGTATAGATCATTACAAAGAACTGAATTAGCAGACATCCGGATGACTCGTGACAGAAGAGGCAACACAGCTTTTGTGAAGTGAAATCTCTGAATGGTTTAGAAGCACATGGATAGAGAGCTATGATCTACTGAGATTTCCGAGAGAGTATAGAAAATCCTTAATCAAACGGTTTGGGGAAAACTTAACAGGTGGGGGATACAAAATGGCACAGATAAATAATTCCTCAAAAGGTAGAAAACAGGACATAGGAGTAAATCATCAGTCTTCACAGTCCAGAAAGGTCAGTTTTACTACATTCCTATGCGGGGATAGATACTATTTAAGATACATGTAAATCTCAAAAAAAAAAGAGACTGAAGTTTGCCAATGACACAAAGTCATGAAAAAGAAACACACTGAGCATTAGGAAATACAGACAACCTCAACCAGTTGGAGAGGCTTCCAGGCTGAAAAGGGCTGGAAGCAGAGAGATCAGCAGGAATATTCCACATGCTGCCTTGCTCTCATTCTTGGAGCAACTGCTAATAGCCACAGCGAGAAACAGATCAAAGGCACTCCCATTCTAAGAACCTCTGTCTTGTAGTACAAGTCCACAGAAAAATATAGATAGAAAGTTAGTAAAAGTCTTCTCAGCTGGCAACTCACCTAACATAAGACCTAATATATGTCTTGAAACTCTGAAACATTTATGTTCTTTAATCTGTACTTGAAGCAAGAGAAATTACTTAAAAACGTGATCCACTATGAACAAGATTGTTAAAGTTTTAATACGCAGATACTAAAACTGTAATGTATTTCAGATAATATATTCAGAAATATTAATTTTAATTAGACAACTCACATAATATTCAGATGCATGCAAACTAAAATTAAAATAAAATATAAAATTTCATGTATAGAATAAAAAATTATTTTAGGAGCAGTGCTTTAAAATCCAGGAACTTCCCTTTTATAGGTGTATTTTAAGGCTAAATTTTTATCTGTATAATTTCATCAGGCTTACAATTCATCTACCTCATTAATGAGCTCCAATTGCAAATAATCTGTCTTGGAAATCTTTTCATTATGTTGCATACAGCCACAAACATACTGCAAGGAATAATTTGCCCATGGTTATGAACACTAATCCTCAAATGGGAAATACATTAAAAAAAACCTGTCATGTTTGAAGTGGTATGCCAACCATAATGTCTCCACCTACCCGTCTGTTGGTGGTCTCTATTTAGCCAGAGGTATATTTAACCAAATGCTTCCTCTAGCAAAGCAAAATGTTTGCTTTTTGTGAAAGGGACAATTACCATTCCAAAGAATACTGTATGTGAATGTATAAATATGTACATAACACACATAATCTGGTATTTGTGTTGCCATCTCTGTGTGTATTCTGTAGGAATGTATCTTCAGTTCTGAATGGATTGCAAAGGACATAATTACAGGTGATGATACTGAACAAAGTGTCACAAACTCAAATAAGTAAAAGAAAGCGTGAGAATAAAACATGTTAATAAACAAAGCTGATCTCATTCCACATAATTTATAGGTAATATGTCAGAAGAGTAAGAATGTAAAATTAATTCCATTATACACAATGAATATTCCAAAAATATTCAGAAAACTTCAGAAAATATTCCAAAACTTCAGAAAATTTACAGTATTGTAGGCCTGCTGAAAACCTCTACTCTTGTTTCATGCAGTACAATAAAGAGAATTACAGTTCACGATCACAATTAAAATATTAACGCCTTAGGATCCTGCTCACAGTTGGATACATAATACCAGATCAGAAAGATCAGTGGTCTTGTTTGCCTACTAAATTAAATGACAATATAGACTTCAGCAATTAAATCAATTTAATGTCTGTGCAAAGCTTATTTTACTGCATTTGAAAAACCTGCTTGGCATTTATTTTTATTAAAAGAGCACTTTAAAAAAATTTAAATAAGAGGATACATTATTATTTTGTTTTAATTAAGGAATTTATTATTCACCCTTTCATTCTTTTTGTAACTTTTCCTCATGTATCAAAGGGCTCTGATCACAATTCAGCTTTCAGTAAGAAAGGGATACAGGAATGCAGCTCTCTCTGGTGTCAGTCAGTATCCTTTTCTGTGACAGACAAATAAAATGTCTTGGAAACAATGTTCTGTCCTTCCTCCCCTCAATAACATGCATGTACTTTGATGGCATTTTGAACAATTATTTTTTGACTTTTAAAACAGACCTATAAGCTGAAAACAGAACTGTACCTACGAGCTACTAATTGAAAATAAAATAAAAAATATACTGTTTACTGCCTTCCTCATTTATTTTAAATTAAAACCATCAAAGCATTTATCATCCACTCCGTTTCCATTCATTACCATGGCAATAAGTGTACAATGGTTTATAAAATGTCAAAAAATATTGATCAGTTTTATAGTGCTTTGCTTTCACCAAATGTTCCTTCTAATTTGTTTTATCTCCTAATTTCCCTCCATAATTTCTTAAGCATTTATCCAGCCTCCCTGGCTTCTATCCACAAACGAATAATTGCTAACTATCCAACACACTAAAATGAAGGCATACTAAGGTAAAAGAAATGGGGGAGGTTTTTCTTGTTCTGGGGGACTGGGTACATATCAGATGAAGCCAACCACAACTACCACATCAGGTTCTGGACAGTATTTCAGGCTAATTAAATAAAATGGGACAAAGAGATGTCTTCGAAGACTTTATATTGTGTTGTACAAATTCTTAGAACCACACTAGGGATCAGGGCATACATTAGCATTAGTCCTCTTAAAACTCCAGTCCTTAAATCCACCTGAACTCTGGCATTCTCAATGCTGTATCTCTTGGCAAACCCTAAGGAAAGGCCATTTAAATTAATCATTTTGCAACACTAGATCAGTTACCGACAGATTTAGTTACAAGCTCTCAGACAAGGAGTGGGACGTGAGTCCTGAATCAGGACTTGTGGAAGAAGTCACTTCTTTACTACCCTTCTGCATTGTTAAAGAAAAAGAGTTCCAAACCCTTCAACTGCATCCCAACCTGAAGCAGCATCCTGCAGATCAGTTATGGCACTGGCAGCCTTTGTGAAACATGGTCTGAATTTGATGTGGCTACCTGGATAAACAAACAGACCATGTGTGACAGTGCTCAGTGCCATAAACCAGCATCATTTTTTGAAATTCAAGAGGATGACTGGCAAAACTCAGGCCAATGCAAGATGCAGCAAGGAGGACATTCAAAATATGACAATTGTTCAATCTTGCCAGAAGCATTAATCTTAATTAACTCAGCCTTAAGTGATCTGTCAGACTTCTGAGACTCAGTGGGGTGTGTGTGTGTGTGTGTGTGTGTTTATGTTTTATCATTTACAAATCCAAAATCTAATCCAATACCTTTATCATTGAACTAAATTATAAAAATACATAATATATTAAATATGTGGTGATGTTATTAAGTTCAAAGTATAATGAAGGGTTATGTCACTAAAATTAATATTAATAAATACTATTTGATATTAAAATAGTAAATATGTTTATATATTGAATTACACAAACCCCAAAATAATATAAGTTTAAAAATAGGAGTTTGGCAGTTTTTAAAAAATACGTAGAAATTGATAAAACATCTGAAAGCATAAGCTTAGAATTCAGTCTGTTACCCACCTATACACTATCATTCCTTAATTTCTATTATTTCATTCCTGTTCACACACTATACAATATTTTTGTCCACTACATTGTCTAAAAAATAAAGGCACAGAACAAGAGCAGCTGTAAAACCTGCCATGTCCCACTGCACAATCCCTTCCCAAGCTACTTATACTACGCAAAATTACTTTATTCACTACTGAATGGTTCCTTTCCACACAATATAGTGTATTTGTTAGAAAATATTCTCTCAGGATTATTAGTTACTACATAAGCCACTAACAATATATAACCAAGGTTCCTTTATAAAGCAAAACAAGAAAGACATTCTAAGTCGATTAATACATTTTTCCTTCTCCATTATTTCTCAGATACTATTTAACATATCCATTGTCTGTTGATTCAGCTTCAGATTTTCACTACATTTTTAAAAAAACCAAGATATATCTGAATTTGAAAGTCTGGGTTTATTTCTCATCAGGATCATTTCAATCTCACAGCTCAGTGACTAGGAAACAGACTAAAAGCTACGAGACTGAACTTGGAGATAAGAACCTTGGTAGATCCTTGGGAACTTCATTGGTTATGGCTAAGCAAGCTCTGAAAAATGATGTACTAAATACATAGGACTAACGCTAATTAGGAACTTTCATTATGAAATTGTGAGGGCAGTCCGCAAGGACTGGACTTAAGGATTATAGTAAGAGTATCAGAGTACTGAAGAGATAACTTGATTCCTTTAGCCAGGAAAATTGAACCAGACGTTTATCAGACAACGTGACCAGGGCACAAAAAGTATCAAATAAACTTTGTTAAAGACCTTATCTAGAGCAGGCCTGATGCTACTTGTTGACATCCAAAAAGAAAAAGTCAGCCTTCAAAAATCTTCAGCCATGGAAGTCTGAGGTATCATTTGTTACCTCCCACTGAGGACACCATCAAGTAAACTAGCTGAGATTACCACTGTGTATTCAGAAATCTGTGAAAGAGACTGCTGAGAGCTGAACTTATGTTGAAAGTAGCAGTGCTAATGATCATTTCACAGGGAAGTCTTGCCCTTCCTTTCATTTCTAACACAACCTGAATTCACTGCTTTATGCAGGCAAGGAATTAATGACAGGTGGGACTTTCTTCTGCTAACATATAATTGCTTTCAATGAAACTTTACTGACCCCTTGCTCATCCTCTCATTACCATTCGGGATGGACACAAAACAGCATCGCATTGCCACTGCTGCAAAGACAACATCAAGACACTGGACGGAAGATTTTGAGAGGATGGGGTTCTCTCAAGCTGAGTTAGATTTTAGTTTTCAAGTCCATCAGTTTCCTTACCCCTGTGTGCACAAGAACACTTTCTCTTGTGTTCCCTGGCAATTGTAGTAATAATGAATTAAGAGGAGTGACTAATGAAGAAAATTCACAACGAATACTGAATGTCCTCCTGAACACACTGAGGAGGAGGATGGGCAGAGCAGGATGTGCCACAAGGGTTCAGCTGTTTCTGGAACACTGACTGAAGCTCTAGCTGCAGACCTGCAGAGACTTACTCCCCATCATGCAGCATGCAGGAACCTTACCATATGCTGAAGATGTTGTCCACACAGGGTGAAGAGAGAGGCTGGTCTTTGAGCTCAAGAGGCCTGGTTCTAAAGATTAGTTGCAGTGCCGACACCTTGCTGCTTAGTGTTTCTGGAGAAACATTTCCCACTTCCTGAATGTTAACACCTTAAGCCATGACAAACTGAAGGTTTTCCTGAGCTGAAAAAGTGTCTCTCACAAGATGAACCCTCTCGGGGATAGCACGGTCAGCAAAAAATAAGAAAGAAAAGTTAAGCATATCTGAGAAGAAAAAATAAAGGGGAGAAATAATTTGCTCCAAAGTCAGGCTTTCACTCCTGAAAACTAACAAATAAGGGGCAAGGAAAAGAACTAATTAGAAGAACATGGTAAAAATAGGTATAGTACACAGAAAAGACAGAAAGAGGGGAAAGGCTACAAAAGGTTCAACGTTAAGTGAAAATTGTTTTCACTAACATAAAAGGCACTCCAGCTTAGCAGAATTATGCAGCATTCCCTTTGGTTATGCAGAGGCAAAACAAAAAATGTGTTTTGCTACGATTGAATAAAAGGTCTAGTCTGAACGCCTGCAATACAAATATTCATTAAAGGCACATACTCAAAAGGAGAAATGTTCTCCTCCCTAGATGGAGGTGTCAGAGACCGGGGCTGAGAACAAACCCCATCAGTTAGGTTTCTTATGCGGTACCAAGATTCTGTGTCCATGGAACAGCTGAATAAAAGGAAAAACAAGATTGGTCAGTAGCTGTGAACAAAATGAGGAGGCTACATTCACACAAGAGAACTATTTATCCACCTTCTAACAATGGCACAGCTGCACAATGCTATCAGTTGTGTTTCATGTATGCGGGAATGTTATGGCCTGACATACACCAACGTATAGAGCACTGGAGTACTAATGTATGTGCAATATTGCTGAAAAAATTAGGTAAGCACTTCCTCAAAGCAGATACTGTTAGAAACAAGAAATACAGGGAAGAATGGCTAGGAAACTAACACAGCTGTTGCTGTTGTCCAGAGGGTTTCTGTTCTGCCACAGTGCTAAGAAAAGCTGTCAGAAAACAGATCCTTTTATGAAGTAAGAGAAGACTGGGAATAGACAGGGGGGAAAAAAATTACTTACTGGCAATTTTGTATGTTGTATCAAGACAGACTGACGTGTTTTCATGCTCCAGGGATAAAGGCAAGGACTATCACTCAAAGAAGAAATAAGTATTTCGTCCTTTCATCTCTACTGTTTTTAAAGGTCACAAAATTTCTCAAACTGAACAATTAAAAGCAGCACATCAGATAAGCTATGAAAGGATTGATAATTTGTATGAAGACACATAGTAGATATCACTGACATAGTGATGTAAAGCTCTTTTAATTTTATACTGAAACACAGGAAAACAGAATTCCTGTCATTTCACAGATACTGCTCCTCCATGTATATCCTATTTAAAGGTAGTATGCAAGATCATAGAAACACAATCCTGTTTAGGTCGAAAAGACCTCCAGAAGTGATCTAGTCCAACACCCTGTGCAAAGCAGATCCAGTTAGATCCAGCTGCTTGACTAACCCAGGCGAGCTGTTAATATATCCAAGAATGGAGATCTAATGACCTACATGACAAAAATCTACGCTTATTTTTCCTCACTAACGACTTTTGGTGTCATTTAAAGTACTGGAGGCTCCAATTCCGGGACAGCACTCTTTTTCCATATCATGTCAAAAGAAAGGTTAAAACTGCCTGGTCATGAGAATCACAACCATAATGGCAGAAGATTGATCCTCTATTTGAGGGCCAGTAAATGAAAAATCTTAGAGGCAGAGATGACTGATTGCTAATCAGGTCAAAGACCATTCATTTAAATTTGTATAACTTTACCAACAAAAGCAAAAGCAGCTTTAGTTTAAAGGAAATGAAACCCTACCAGAACTCTCAGTTTCCGCCTTCAGAGTAAAGCCTCATTTTGTCTACAACTTAAAGGCTGATCCTCAAACATACACATTATCCACAGAAAACAAAAAGGGAAGGACTGCAGAGAAGCTGGTTGCCAGGGGACCGCTGTGAAACCATGCCTGCTGGCTGTGACTCACAGGCAACCACTAAAATTTATCTGCATGTCAGCAGACCTCACTGCACACTCCTAACAGTGACACACCAAGTGAAGACTGGTTATTGGGGTTCAAGCATGAGACACAAAATTCCTGTTCCAGAACTCCCAAACATCTATGAATTTGTATTGCTCCTAGCATAAGCAGGCAGAAAAGCTAAAAGAATTCTGGAACAAAATACTTCCACAAGTATTCAAACCTTTGTAACA
The DNA here is from genome assembly GCA_013400235.1 of Oriolus oriolus. Taxonomy (NCBI): domain Eukaryota; kingdom Metazoa; phylum Chordata; class Aves; order Passeriformes; family Corvidae; genus Oriolus; species Oriolus oriolus. Next base: position 897,283 of record VXBT01000852.1, on the reverse strand, counting down.
TGATCCCCATTTTTAAAGAACAGTCTTTAGCAGTGCTGAGAAATAAGGACTGTTTTGTACAACATATTCTATTTTAACTGTAGGAAAAAAAGCTTGGTTTTTTTTTTGTTGAAAACATACAGAATATCAGATAAAAACTTGGTATAAGCACACGTGTGCATGTTTCAGGGATGAACCACATTGCTTTTACAAACAGGAGTTACACACAGTTATGGTTACATTCCCTTGCAAGTGTTGCTCTGTGCTATATCTTAGGCAAACCATGTAACAAATGCGGAAGCATTCAGTGGGTATTTTTCTTCCTTAACTGAGTTCTTTCTGTTCTAGTATTGCCTCATCCTGACCTCCTTCTAAGCAGCGGTACACACAATGTCAGATACAAGCTCTGTATACCAAGAAAACACAGCAAAGGCAGCTGAATCTCAATAGGTCAATCTGAGACCATGATGCTGAGTTAGAAGTTACCGTTGGGTTTTTTAAGGTCAAATAATGCTTCCAAATGAAAATGCCAAATATAAATTTGGCATGCCACCTACAGAAGCAAATTCCCCCCAGATGAAGCATATAATCAAGTAAGAATTTTTTAAACAAGCAAACTAAAATAAAATAATACAATATTAATAAGTGTGACTTGGAAGGGGAGGCTAGTTTATGAGCAGCTAGTCTGGGAAGGGCTTTTGGCAGAATGAAGCAAAACCACAGATGGTGATCATATACTGCATCCTAATGTGATATGCTCTTGGTTCACTGAAAAGTATTCGAATAGTTGTTTTCCTTTGTTGCTGTAGCTATATTAATAATGTTCATATTTATATGCTGTAAGCATTCCTGTCTCAGTTGCATAATTCAGTATCCTCAATTAAGTCTTCCACCTAATGGCACCCTAACAGCTTTGAAAGGCTCCCACAACAGACTCACCATACAGCATATCATCAAACCAATAATTAAATCAATCTAATCAACAAATTAGGCTACATCACCTATGACTCTAAGAAAATGATGGCGCTGAAAGACTTTTCACATTGTAGATGTATATACATGCACATTTAAATATTTAATGTGTTGGTAGTTTTACTGATGTCCTAGTGGTTAAAAAACACTTGTGGTATTGGAAATCCAAAATGTTAACATGCTGGTTCATCTGCCAACTTATTGAGTTGCTGTAACGTGAAGAAAAAAAAAAGCCAGAAATCAGCCTTTTCAGCAAAACTCCTTCAGAGTTCCAGAGCTCAAGAAGTATTCACTCCTCTCAAGTGCACCAAGGGTACAATTGTTGACGGAGGGAGAAGTAGGAAGAAAAATCTTTAACTATTTTAAATACCACATAGTAATTACATTTCTTTAATTTTACTACTTCAAAAGGCAACTCCTCTTTTTTTTTCTGAATGATCACAACATGACCAAGAGTTTAAGTTGAGAGAATTAAGCAACCAGTGATATATTTCTCATTAAGTCATACTCCCTGCTCAAGAATTGCTCTAAGGTTAGCAATTACTGACTTCATTAACTACCAGCTATCTTTTCCTGTCATGTTCCACTGGTAACAGAAATACATGGATGAAGAGTTTTAAGATGTGCTGCTAGAAAAATTCCTAGCTTTCCTTCACAGAAGTCCATGCTAGACACTGTCCACAAAAGCAGTACATTCCAGACCCAGTGACAATCTTCTACCAAGAATTTGAAAAGGTGTTCATACTTCAAATACTGTAACTGTAAAATATATTAGTTCTAAATACATCTGTTAAGACAATGTACTTACTTAGGCTACTCAGTTGTCTTATTATATTTGCCAAGGAGATATTGGTGACACATTCCAATTCATTCTTGATACCTCGGGGAAGAGCTGTGTGGCACAAGTGCCTGGGGTCTATGTTCCTTTTTACCAGTGGCATTCTGAAATGTATCAGAGGGCCAGCAAACCTGCAAAGAAAATAGACACAGTACTGTTATAAGTTTAATTGTAAATATTTTAAATTCAGGTTATGTCTGAAGTTAAATCGACTAATCCTAATAGATAAAAGTTGCCCCATAGTACTGATGGAATTAATTGCTCTGTGAGTACCCAAATATGTTCTTCTTTGACCAAGGAAAGATTATTACATTCTCTCTCTTTAAATTTTTACCTGATTCAGATTCCAGTGAAGGGACAAATAATTTTTTACAGTTCTTATTTTTTTCTAAACCTCCCACCCTCCCAAAAAAGACAGGAAAATCTTTGCAGTATGAAACCATTAGAGAAAGATTGTGGTCTTGATGGACTACTTCCTGATTCGGGGCAAGCAAAGTCCAACAACAAATTCCTTTTATTATGAGGTCAAAGTCAAACTAGTTGTCTATTACACTCGAAAGGTAGATATGATTCATTCATTATGTCATGTCACCAGCAGGAGTCACCCTTCTAATCTGATCATCACTTCTAAATGATACCTAGTCAAGGTAAGAAAAGAGAAGATGTTGCCCTTCCCCCTACACTGCTACTGACAATAAATTCAGCTAACAATGCATCTTCCAAATATGAAAGTCTCCACAGTAAACTTGTAGTGCAATATCTTCCAGGACACAGAAACCCTACCCCTTCACACTTTTCCAAATCCAAATGATAAACACAGCAAAAGTCCTTACTAGTTCTACAGACAACATAAGAATCATCTCAGGCTGTGAATCCCAGGCTTGTAATTTTCTGCACTCATGACACCGATTGGAAGGAATTTCCCAGAGGGAAAGTTACATCCCTCATCTTATTAGTGCTGCTTATTAAGATCCATCTACTAAAATTTTTGTTCATGAAAAACTGATTCCCTAAAATTCTGAATTTTTTCCATCATTTGTCATGTAACACTCCGAATGACCAATGCAAAATTCCCACTTGATACACAGAGAATGGATACATTTAGTATTGGTATAACTTAGTCTCCCTTTCCACTGCAGAACAGATCACACTTTATCCAGACTGAAAGCCAAACAGGTTTTCCACAAGGCAACCTGTATGCAGTCCTAGTTCCTCAACCACCCAGCCTGCCTGTTTCACTTGTCCTCTCCTTAGAAGTTTTACCCTGAAGTGTTTTCAGGATGCAGCCAGGGCTTTGTGTTGTGCCACAGAACACACTTTCCCTGCAGTATATATTTAGCCACTGTTATCCTTACTTGCTCAAAACCGAGAGGGTTTTTTTGCATAATAGCATAAGGTAGAGCTGAAATGCTGCTGGCCTAGAATGGCACAGTGAATTAGAAGAGGCAAAGGTGACTGTAAAGGAGTACTTTCACCTTGCAGACTGCTTAGATTTCTCCTTGCCATGTTTCCTGGGAGTATATTCTTTCACTGAAGCCAGGGCTCATAGCTGAGGGACCCAGGTGGGATCCTTACATGGGCCTGAGAAACACCTCTGTTTCCAGGATCTGATTGCATCTCGTTCATTGCATTTTAACACCATGTCTACCACCCTTATTTTCTTGACAGAACAATCAAAAGTATCCTATACTTTTTATTTACTTTTATTTTCTGGAAATATCCCAGATCTTTCTAGCCCCTAGGTACTGAAAAGCTAGCCTTTACACACAAAATAAGTAAAATTAAAAGTGCAAATCTGAACACTGTCTCAGATAGAAGCAGTGAAAAGGAGTTTATAAACCCTTAACTACAGGTTCGTTATCATGGTTTCCCAACAGAAAATAAAGGAACCATTCTGTCCTTGTCAAAGAAATACAACAAATGATACGTGAGCAATGTTCTACAGAAGCAATTAAATATTAATTCCAAAGTTGAGCCCTTTCTTGATTACTGCTTTAATGACAGTGTTGTATAAACATCACAGTAGACAAGTCTCTTAAAGATGGTCCAAACAAGTGTGTAAATAAATATTTTCACAGAAAAATGTCACACCCTCAACATTTTCTAATATCTGAATAATGCTGTTGTGGCTGTCCTACACAAACACATAGTATAACAAGAAAAGGTAGCAGTAGGAACAGTAAGTATGCTAAAAGGTGTACTTTACAAATAAGAATAAACTTGGATGGGAAACAAACGATGGAAGATACAACCGACACCTTCAAAATTATGTCTCGTGTTTGAAAACTATGCAAAACCTGAACAGAGGATATTTACCAGATTCCTACTGAAACAAAACAAGGGAGGCAACAAAGGAAAATACCACTTAAACATGCTTAAAATAAAGGAAAAGGCATTTCACACAGCATTTACTAAGTTCTGGAACTAATTGCCACAGGATGCTCTATAAAACAAAAGTACCTGCTGGTAATTTGTCCACTATGGACCTCATATTCTTTGCAGTTTGTTGCAACCACCAGGTCTTGATGATTCCTCCCCAGCTGTAACTAGTGATCCCAACACAGGGAGCAACAGGTGTGCAACAGCAAACGGAACTTTACTGTACCCACACAATTTCTTCACTCCTATAAAAGATATTTTTCCTAACGTAGTTCATAACAAGAAAGCTGAAAAAATCTGAAATCACTACGTTTATTATGTAGCTTTAGAGCTGTGAAAGAGGCAAAACCAAAAAAGGAATTGTTACAATCTACTGTATCCTTTAGGCAAAATGCAAAAAAAAATATACACACCCCCTCCCCCCAGCTCCCAAACCATGCATCACCCAAGCCACGGGGACAGAAAAGGAAAAATTCATTCCTAGATCATGAAATCCTGTTACCATGTCACTCCCAAGTAAGCCCTGGAAAGTGTTCATAACCCCAGCCAGGCAGAAGAGAGAAGCAGCTTGTCAGTGCATAAGAGGATCCCTCGGCTGAGAGGTTACATGACACCTCCTCAGAGGTTTACAGCTCTCCTCCTGTCACACAGGTCTCCCTCCCCTCAGCTCCGATGCTTCCTGGCTCAAAACTCAGGAAGGCAAGGCAATCCTCAAACACAACTACCTCCCCTTCCCTGCAATTCCATGCAAATCTTTCGACGCAGCTCTTCTGAAGTGAAGCGGCACTAGTTTACACTCAGTTAACCAGAAGTACTTCACTCCACAGTGATCTCAAAACGAAACTTCTCTTTACAAAGAGATGTGGATGTCTTCTGTAGAGCCACTATTGAAAACTCTTCTGCCCCACTTCCTAAACATCCTTTGAAGCGCTCTGAATCCACTTGAGAAGCCAACTCTAATCTTCTTTGCAAAACCCTTTGCTACTTCAGTTGCACAATGGCTGGCACAAACTCATCCCCCTCACATATGCTTCAAGTATGAGTACAGAATACGACTGAGTGTACATAATGCCTGCCTCACGTTTTTGTTAAGCTACCATGCTTTCATACGTGATTTTTCAGGAATTAGGTAAAATGCTCGAGTTGCTTTTCAATTAATTCTTATTACTTAAAAACACCAGCAAAACAACAGCACTAATGAGAGCTAATTAAAATGTTTTCGGAAGAACAGCCTTAATGAGATTTGACCACACTTCTTTTCAAAAAAGCAAGTTGTTGAGTGTGCTGCACAGTCCTCTTCAGCTCTTAGGGGTCTTAGGGGGTGAGTGAAACTCTCCTCTGTCTCATACTTCTCAAGCCCTGCTGGCAGCAGCTGAGAAACCTGCTCACAGGGCACCTGCCCCCCACGCCCACAGCCCCGCGCTCCGAGCAGGACAGTGTCCCCTGCTGCTGGTGCTCAGAGAAGGTCCTGGGGAGCACTGGGGTGGGAAACAAGCTACCACTTCCCCTTCAACACCTTCCTGTAGAAATAATTCAGAATTGCAAGACGTGTGGAGAAATGTTACAAGACTTACTAGAAGCTTGTGAAAAATCTGGAATCTCAGTAGTCACAGTAACGATTCAGGTTTTCTAACAAGTACAGTAAGACAAGTAGGAATGAAAGCACAACAATAAGGTGGGGAATATGAACTCACTTGCCCAACAGTTTAACTAGAAATTAAACTACACTTCAGTTTCATTTCCAGAAGACTAATGAAATTTCATGATTATATGGTTTTTATTATTGAAAGTTTACTTCTGATTAGGTTACATTTCATCCTTACTAAAATTGTCATTATTTTCTTAGCATTAACAAAAGATAGTAATCTATTATTTTTTTTATAACATGCCAATAATGCAGGACTGAATGCCCTTGCTTTGATGGAGTTAAACTTACCAGCCATTTCTAGAGTACATCTTTACACCTCAGTATTACAATACTACTTGTAATTTTCCTTTAACAATGTGCAACAGCAATGCCTTTCATATGCCCCATTTAATTGATCACGTTCCAGCTGCTGGCAGAACAGACCACAGTTTCAAATGCAACAATCAATTTAACACTTCCCTCACCCACCCTTAGAAACAAAAATAGAACATATAATAGTTTTTATATTTGCTTACATAATCATGTACTAACTGCATCTATGCTATACACAAGCTAATTAAAGAAACCTTAAATGTGTTAACAAGTCTGGTAAAATCAGAACTGCATAAGTTAAAAAACCAAGCTCATTCACCTGGCAAATTTTCTTTCAATTATATTACAAGACATCGTAAGTCATACCAGCTGCAGAAAATCCAAAGATGAAGTTCCCATAACGCACACTCTACTATGAAAAGCAAATGTGCAAAGAATTCATCTTCCTTGTTTTTCTGCAGCTCTCATTGCAAGATCAAGATCAGGTACAAGCTTAAAAAGAAACAGACACCTACAGTGTGGTGTCCTTCAACAAAGTAGGCCACAACCACCTACTGCTGAGTCAACGTGATGATTTTAAAACTCTAAAGGCAATTAACATCCCTTAAAGGATACATTTCAGAACTGACAAGATGACAACTGACATCTTAAATTGGCAATTCAACAGAAATGTGTTAAAATTACAGTTTTGAAATCCTTTCTGTTGTGAACCATGTCACAGAATGGAAAACCTTCTCCTTGGAACATTTCCCTCAAATCGCAGTCTTCTGCAACTTGCTTTCAAAAAATTTTTCTAACTGCAACTAACTAGGAAAAGACTTTATTATAACTAAAATAAATGTGAAAGAAAATAAATGCAGAATATACTACTAGAATGTGATGTTGACATCACTGCTCTTTAAGAACAAGTATAAATGAATCGTTTGCATCTTAAGACCTCCTATACCAGATTGTCTATTCCAAAAAGTTGTTACGCATTTATAGAATCATAGAATATCCTGAGCTGGAAGAAATCCATCAGATCATCGAGTCCAACTCCTGGCCCTGCACAGGAAACCCCAAGAATCACACCATGTGCCCAAAGGTGTTGTCCAAACACTTCTTGAAGTCCAACAGGCTTGGTGCTGTGACCACTTCCCTGGGGAGCCTGTGCCAGTGCCCAACCAAGCTCTGGGTGAAGAATCTTTTCCTAATACCCAATCCAAAGCTTCCCTGACTCAGCTTCATGCTGTTTCCTCCAGTCCTGTCACTGGTCACAAGAGTTTGGTTAACCTAAGGAGCAATGCCTATATAGGGCATACAAAGGAAGCTGATACTTTATTTTTTAATTAAACTACAGAGTCACTACTAAAATATTTCATATCTTATTTGTAGTCACAAATATAAAAAAATCTGTTCACCAAGTAATACCAACAACAGTCTCTCAAAACATTCTCTAAATACTCTGTTGCTGAACTGAAGATATGATTATCCAGGGATAGATTAATATGTCAATGGGTCACTGAAGGCTCTATCTCAATAACTTTGTATAGGAAAGCATTTGATTAGCAAGACAGTAATTAACAGATCGTAAAAACCAATCTACCTCACAAAACAATGTATAACTATAAAATGTATTTTAAATTAATTTGTAATATTTATTCTGTATTTAATATTGGCTGACTTCTGTATTATTTTAATTGTCTGTGGCAATTAGTATTTTTCTCCTGTAGAACAATCTGTAATCATCTCAGCACATCTGTCACATCAGATAAGCAGAAAAGACAGCACAGTCACAAATATGGTAGGACTTGAGTTCTACTCAATCTCTAAGGCATAATTACAGACAGTGTTAAAAAATTATTTTTCAGCTGCTACCATCCAGCCAATTCTCTCTCAGATGTGCATCACAAGACCACAGTCTCTCCCTCATGGCTGTAAGCACACCTGCACACAAACCTGCACACTCATCTTCAAAGCACATGAAAAAATATTTGAAAATCAATTTGGATTTGATTACAGACACAAACCACAGCCACATCTACTTCCTTGTCAAAATTTATAAGTTTATTTATTCTGCTAAACAAATGAAAAAAAAGGGGAATAATTTTTACATTGGAAAAGAAAAAGCTGTCTTTTAAGCCCTACATAGCTTGTGACTATCATGAATTAGTATCATAAAAGTGAAGGAAATTTTGGCAAGCTATGGGTGGAAAGAAATTGAGTGATTAATAATTTGTATGCTGACTTTCAAGAGCTTTGTCTGTGATAAATTAGCTTTTCAAGAAAATTGTAAATAGCTACTGTCACTGAGATGACTCTGGTGATGGCAGTGACAGCAGAGTTCTCAGTATGGGCAACAGTGCAAAATACGACTCCCCAGCAGCAATGCAACAAGTAAAACCTCATTAACAGAAACAGCAGCAACATTTCAGGGGAGAAAGTTGACATACCAATTCATAACTACAAGGGCTACCTCAAGTTTTAGAGGAGAAAAAAAAGCATATTTTCAGAGTGAAACTGCAATCTGGGTCAAGTCAATGAGCTCTATGTAATAAAATACAGCATCATAGCGTGCAGCAACCACTTTCCACCCTGTGAGTCCAGCCCTCAGGGCTTCCACACCATTTCCCATTCTGCTGGAGAAAATCATTTACCTTTTGACTTTGGCTACAACCTGCTCTTTAACTTAGGGCTTTCCTCAGTGTGCCCACTCACTTGTCTGGAACTCTTCCCACTCGTGTTTTGTTCGGGCTGCCTCTGGCCCCTCTTGTCCCAGTGAGCAGGTGAGAGGGGCTGTCACCATCATTTATACAGTCTTCTCCTCTCCTCAAACCCTCATGAAAAATTTCACTCCAATTACATATACAGAGCAAACACACAAGGTATCCTAAATACAAGGAGAGAATATTCAGGTCAATATTAGTTTCTTTTTACTAATACAAGTGCAAAATGCAATAGAGTTAAATAAACAGTATGTGGGTTTTGCAAATCTCGTTCCTATTGTCAAGCAGAATTCCTACCAATGAAATGGAATTCAAACACAAACAATTGAGAGTGAAGCAGCTTACTAACTGAGGCTTTTCAAGATAGGTTCTTTTTACAAGGTTAAACTCAGCTTGATTTCACATAACTGAAGTTTTTTCCTTTGTTTTCACCCATGATTTTCCAGATTATAAACAAGCACCTACTGATTTGTCAATTTATTAAGCATCAGTTGTTTTAACAATGTTACTTCCTTCATGTCCCACTACCTTCCCAACAGCTTCCATCTTACTATGGTGTCTTTTAAGTCATTCGTGTCAACTTTAATAAATCTACAGCAAAAGCAAAAAAAAAAAAAGAAAAAATGCAGCCATCATTACTGCAGTTATTTTTCTTCTTAATAACTGTAAAAATATCTCTGTTCATCTTAATAAAGAAGCTATTTAAATCAAATTGCTCTTGGAAAAATAAAACAACATTAAAAACAAATCAGTTTCAACATTACCTACCCTGAACAGCAGGACTGCTGGGGGCAATAAGGCACTAAGCCAGTTACACTTCTGGCTTATAGACAAAATTCAATGAACAAAGCTAGATGTGACACTGTTTAGCATGTCTACAGCAAGAAACATGTAGACTTATAAATTTCCTTCACATTAAGTATGTTAAGCAAAAATAGAAATAAGAAAATTACAATGAACTTTTTTTGTATAATAGCTTACTTCTGAAGTACATATAGCATAAAAACCACAGAACACACAAAGACTAAAATTTCCAATTAAAAAAATTCTCCTAGGTCTATTAAAAAAATAAAATAACAACACTAAAGATTTCCAGATGTTAGATGCAAATTAATTGGTATTTAGGCTTGGTTTTCCTTATAATTCCACTTCTTGGTATCTTGAAACTAAAACTTTTGTTCCATGCATGATGACCCAATCCCTTCATGACCTGTCATATTTTAAATTCATGAAACAGTAAATAATCAGAAACAGAATAGAATAGAATTGCATTTTTCAAATCCAAATCCTAAAGGCACAAAATACTAATCACCAATTTATTTTCTTCCAATACAGCACTAAATTACAGTGAAGACTTACAAAATCAGTCTTGTGAATAGTTCACAGAAAAGATGAGAACCATTATACCCAAACAGGCACAAGTTGCAATGATAGTTTACTAAAAAAGTAAAAAAAAACAAAATTAATGAAATTAAACAAATGTGTCCATATACTAATGGAGAAATATTTAAGTCATATGGAACCACATCTCACTTCATTGTTAAGATACTAATCAAGAAAAAATAGTGACTTCTTGAACTTGTATTTTTATTAAGCTTCCTAAAGAAGTTTATTTAAAAATAGATAAAGCATATGCACAATAAATTTACATAGCATACATGTACAGACACATATGGCTACCTCAAAATAGAAATATTTCAAATTATTACATGTATGATCAGAAAAAGAGCTGCAAATTTTCTAATCAGCATTACTAAATATTATTCAGAATAGCCTGTACTCATTAATTTTCTCCTAGTGAGCTCCTGTCAGGTCATTTGATTAATAACAATTTTGGAAGTATCCTGGGTTCTAATTTAGGTACAGCCAAGAATGCTCAAATTAATTTTTGATTACAAGTTTTCCTCTTTTCCCCAAAGGCTAAAAATGTATTAATGCATAACATTGTATGGAACTTGAAATTGCTTTTTGAGACCTATGTTTTATCTGATGACATTTTTCTCTCTGCATTAATCTAGTCTTCCTGTTAACAGTTTCTATGTATAGTGTATAACACAAAAGCCCTATGATGGATTGCAACAAAAGCTCTTTATTATAGTCTTGACAGAGACAGATAACTAACCCAGTGTTAATTTAAAATCAAAACCTTAGTACCAGAACTAAAGGTACAGTTTCTGTGGTTTAAGTGTATCTTATCATAACATGCTACCTTTGAAAATTTTCTACCATTTTCCTTGAAAATAAATATTCCATGCATTAACAGTTACCTTTGTTACATAGTCCTTTGCCAGTCCAGGATAAGACGCATTACGAGCACACGTGAATTTTATAACAATCTCACAAAATCTACCAGATGCACATAAAAATCAGTGCCAATATACTTCTGTTGCACAGATACAACAACCTGCTTTTGAATGGACAATATTTTGTGGCAGCAAATTATGAATATCTAAAGAAAAGGTACCTGAACTTCCCGGCTGCTAAGGAAAGCAGCCTGGTAGGTACTGGGGGGATGAGGTGTTTCACCCTGGCTATGGCACTGAACGGCCGCGTTTCCCATCCCCGACAACTTCCAGAGCTCCACACTCCGAGGGAGCCCCCGGGCTGGGGCTCTGCTGATTGCAGCCAACACCTCCCACGCCGGCCCTTCCAAACAAGCTGGCTCTTGCACCAAGGCATTAGAATTCAACACACAGTGCCCTGCCCTAACAACAGGGCTGTCCTTACAAAGGAAATACAGACATGCTCCCCCCTGGTGACCAAACTGCCCTTTTTCCCTAAACACAAGTGGAGAACCTCCTGAAGGCAAAGTGATTAGGAAATAATTATTTCTTTGGTACCAAGCTGCAATGGGTAAATATTAAATTATGATGTGCCAAAAATGAAAGAAATTAGTTGCTGTGCACTGTTAAGGAAAGGAAGGAAGGGGAATACAAGAGTCTGGGCATTGTGTTGATCTTACCGATGAATCTAAGAAGGAAATTGCATATTAATAAAATAATAAATGATGTTGGGAATCTACAGTAGTAATCAGACCAGTGTACAGAGGGCTGTTACTAAGAAACATCACACAATGCAGGAGCTACTTATGCAGTTCCTGTATATGAATTCAGCAGTGATACATACTATATTAACTAGTACTCCCTTACTAAACTAAGTAACAGGTGTCAACAATGACCATCAGCAGCTTTTCATGCCTCAAAACATTATTAGAGATTTGAAGAAGAGATGTTAAAGTGCAAGAGCCACGGACGAGCCGTGTAGTTAAGAATGAAATCTTCTCTGCACTTTATGCTATGACACCAAGTGCCTAAACGTATTTTATGCTTGGATACTAAACCCACAAATGACATATTATTGGGTTTGATTTTCTTTTGCACAGTTTAAAAGAAAGAATTAAGATATACTAACTATCAAGTGTGATATAAAGATGCGTAATAATCATCTTATTATTACTAGCTGAGCTTCTTTGTAGATGAATTTTCCCCTCCTTGTGAACAACGAAATTCCCGAGAAGACGATTTGTTGCAAAAAATATCAATGCACAGAAACCACATTTTTCCCTGTCTACTGCCATTTATATTACTTAACATGTTTGAAGAGCCATGCTGCAGAAAAAAGGTATTACCATTTACAGAGAATTTGTTTACTTTTGAACAGAAATGTTATTAAATATTCCACAGTCCAGAAATACTGATGATGATTTAATAATGATTTATATTATTATAATATATAAAATAGAAAAATAAATATTATTTTAATAATGACTTATACTGTGGCAGGCTAGAAACAGATCATTTCATCCTTTATTCGGTGTGACAACAAAACTCCCCACTGAAGTGAGTTAAAGACTTGCTAAGGAAAGACTGGAAGACTCAGAGGTGCCCGTTTTCTACACAGTGAAGTGCTGTTTGGGGCAATATTTTTTCCATTCAAATATCATCATTTTAAGTAGGGTATTTCCAGCAATTTCTTAGGTAAACTCTTCTACAACCAACTACATCTCACACACACAAAAATGTGTCAATTCTCCCTCTTTCCCTCTGAGCTTTGTTCTCCTATACTTTCAGATTACATATATTAGTCCTTATTTTTCATTGTAACATTCAGGTATTTATAGATGTCACACTCTTTCTGTGCTAGCAATTCTACTAAGTTATAAATTTCTGTTCTTATTTAGCAGGAAAAAAAAAATTGAGGGGTCCAGATGAGGACCACAGAGGTGGATCAGAGGGCTGCAGCACCCTCTCCTATGGAGACAGGCAGAGAGTTGGGGTTGTTCACTCTGGAGGAAAGACAGCTCTGGGGAGACCTTACAGCACTTTCCAGTACCTAAAGGTGGCTGCAAGAGAGCTGGAGAGGGACTTTTTACAAGAACATAGGAGAAGGGAGAACGGCTTTAAACTGAAAGAGTTATAGTTAAACAGATATTTAATGTTTAGATTAGACATTAGAAAGATACCCTTCACTGTGAGGGCGATGAGGCAGTGGGACAGGTTGCCCAGAGAAGCTGTGGATGCCCCATTCCTGGAAGTGCTCAAGAGCAGGCTGGATGCAGCTCTGAGAAACATGGTCTAGGGGAAGGTGTGGAAATAGGTTGCCTTTAGACGTCCTCTCCAGAACAAATAATCTTCTGTTTCTATGAATACACTTAGTTATGACATCAATAGTTGCTATCACTTACTCTAAATTTGCACCTGCATAAATTCAATTTTGCAAATTTCTTTTTCCTCAATTAAGTTTCTTGTTTCGATGTCCTTTGAAGGTTGAGGTCTGAGTTCCAGACTCTCAAACTCCTGGTCCTTTATGTAGCTATTGTGAAATGAAAGGAGATTCTTTACATGACCACATTTAGAACTTGCAATAGGAAGTTTTTTTTCTATTAGCCTGATTTATATTACTTCCAAAGAATAAATAAATTTTTACAGAAAATCAAGGAAACTAGTCATGGCAATATTTATTGAGAAGAAATGTGATCTATTTGCCCTTCTGTCATAAAACTGATGGAGAATTGTATAAAAGAATCAGTATTCATTTAGCAAATTTATGTAGCAAGTAGGGATTACATGCATGAAGGTTTTAAAATGTGCTATATTTTAACAAATTAATTTTAATATTCTATAGTTTCTGCAAGCTGTAATTTAAACACCTTAAAATATCTCATAAGGAAAAACTTATTTTCCAGCCAAATTTAGATTTCTTTGTAATTTTGTAAGCAGCATTTAAAGTCCTCATATTTACGTAAGTATTTTTCCCTAAGTTTAAATACTCAAGTTAATTATAGCCAGCATTTACTTTCACTGTCCATGCCCGAGTTTGAAAAGTACTCTTGCCATGAAATGAATAAATATTGGCGAGAAAACTAATTTTTGAGTGAAGATTAGAACTAATTAAAGCTAGTCCTCTCAAGGCTTTCGTGTCATGGTTGATTTAACTAAAGCTGTTCCCATAATTGGGATATCTGCAGAACACTTTCCCTCTCTGGTTTCCTGTAGCTATTTACATGTAAACTAACACTGTCACCTTTCCACTGCCCGTAACATTTGCAAAGACATACATTTTAACAATATGTACAGGAGTTCAACAACGTTTCAAATATCTGTTCCCTATGAAGTTTCTCCTAAATTTGACAGTCACTTAAAAATATTGAGATGAAATAGGAATCAGACAAACAGACAAAGAATGACTGCATTTGCCTCCTTTTCTTGACTCCAGGTTTGGAAACTTGATTTTTAAAATTTTTAAGTTGGTTTTGCGCTATGCATCAAACAATCATTATTTAAAGTTACAAGCTTAAATAACTGAAGGCACAAACATGAAAGAACATTTTGAAATTCATACATCCTTGTACTTTATGATTTGGGCTTGGAAATACAAAATCCATGCAAATGAAAACTACAGTCGCCAAACTGGAGATGCCATCTCCGTTTCAAGCAGAGAGAAACTATCCCCATTTGGAAGCTTTTCAAGGGAACTTTTCTCCACTGGGACAGAAGAGTCTTTTCAGTTGTGCATTCACCTGACATCAGACTTCTTAATAGACAGTAAATGTACACCTACATGGCTTATGGCATCAACAGGATTAAGGCACTGTGAGAAAAAAAACCTGCAGGTATCTATTTATCAGGGAAAAGGTGTTCTCAGTCTGCAGGGAAAACATCCTCAGACCCATTACATGTGACAATCACAGCACCTTCTATGATAAGGGAAACACTGACTTAACACAGATCTCTGTTGGCTCCTTCAAGGGAGTCAAGGGACCACAAACAGGAAAAGCAAAAGAGGGTAAATCTGTTTATTCTTGATACAGTGCAGCAAAAAGATTAGCCCAGCCAGCCACGAGGAAGGGCAGATCTTGTAATGGAGTTAATAAAGTTGGCTCTTTCTCTCTTAACAAATATTTAGCAGAGAGTAGATAGTGAAAGAATAGGGATGTGGAAATGAGATTATCTGTAGCTGTCTCTACAGGGAGCTCTGAAAAGATAGCTTGGAATTGTTAGATTTTGAACTAGCAAATATAATTATCAAGTAATAAAGATACCTGTTTGCCTCAAAGGTAGATAATGTAAGAACTCAATAATTTCAGTAATTCCTTTTGCAATTAAGATATGCTAACAGTAGAAATTCAGATAATTTAGGACACAATATTAGAACAGAACTGTATAAAATGCTATTTATCAAATATTGGTGCTGTCATCAAAATACTGGTTTCAAGCATAGGAAAAGATAGGAAATGGACATGTCTGTGAAGACACCAACATAGTAGCTTCAGCAGCCTCTGAGGACAGCAGCTGGAAATCACCATAGCCAGCCCAGTGCTGGAGTTTCCACAGAATGCCCAGGAATCACAGATGCCTAAAAAGAGCCATCCATTTAATTCACTTTTTTCTTTTTTTTAACCAAGAACATATAGAACAAAAAGGAAATCAAAAAGGCCTCCATGTACTTCAGGTTAACTCTGTCTACCCTCTTTGAAGCACAGGCACCAAAGGCAGGATGATTCTTGCTTCCTGAACCACAGCCTGATGTTTGAAGACCTCACTCAAGAAATGGAAAGACTGATTAAAAGATAGACACAAGATTAAAAGGAATGAATTCATGCCTCCCATAGTGCAGTTAACAAAAGCATTAAGCCACAGAACACTTTTGTGTGAAAGCACTTGAAACAAAGCAAGCAAACAAGGAAGTCAAATCTTATCCAGAAACTGTGATATTAGCTGAAAGTGGCAGAACTTAGTTCCCAGATCTTAATCCAAGAAAATAATTACGCACTTTAAAAAAAATACATACATATATATATCTCTGTGTGTATATATATATAGTCCTTACATAAAACCATTTTCAGAATTATTGATTAGAAAATTAGATATGGGTCCTTACAGTGTAATGTCCTGGTCACTTGAAAGGCATTTTTTCCTCTGTTACTTACCTCTTTCTCCCCTAGAAAGGGGAAGACATAGGTTTGAATCACCTGTCTTGAGTGCTGTACCCATATTTTTCAGTTGTCTAATATGGCATAACCAGCCAAATGTTCTGTTAGTCAGGGACAGTAATGACCACTCTCAGATGAGATTAAATTGGTCACAGATCATATCCCCAGCTCACCTTTTCAAGCTTCTCCTGGGAATAATAGAGAATTCAGGAGGCTATCCACATACCTAGACAAATTAAGCACCTCTAAGCACGTGTGGGTGACTTAAGTTATATGTCTCAATTAGCTAGGGAGGAGCTTAATATATTTATAAACATAGCATTAAGCAATCTTGGAAAATAAACAGATTTTACTATCTGTGATGTATATATTTTGGTTAAGATATGTCGTGCTTAAACACAGATCTAATCCTATGTAATGCAAAAGACAATGCTGTACAATCCTATTTATGAGCTAAACTAATCAAGCTTCACCTTAAATCTACTTACAACCTTGACCCTAACATTAAATTAAGTACAGTTCACTCCTTAGATGACAAGAGACAATATGCCAATTCCATTCTAGATTAATAATTAATATTAATATTTTTCCCATTTTAGAAGTGTTCTTCACTGACCATTTCCCTTAAAAAAAATTCTGTCTCTCCAACTGTACTTTTATGCTTTATTACCTTTCCCATTTTACACAACTAAAACATATTATAGCTGAATTTAAGATCATTAAAACCAGGAAACAGTATGCCTCTCTGAAGGACAGACAAGTTGTGTAGTCAAGGAAGTTCAGAATACTTTGATTAACATATGGACTTTGTTTCAAGTCAGGTGTTCTTCGGATATTCATTCAGGTTATTTTATTAACTTACAGATGAGAAGACTGTCCAGGAGTCTGGAATTAGTACATTGAAACATCAGTCAGGAACCCACATAATCTAAGGACATCCCAGAAAAAGAGCGGATGTGGAATTTAACATGGGATTCAGCATAAGGATGGGCTGTTATATGGCACAGATTACCTGAGTCATTTAGTGTATGGGAAGAGGATGTAGGCTTGGAGGTGTTCAAAAGACATGAAGATGTGGCACTTGAGGACATGGTGATGGCCTTGGCAGTGTAAGGCTATTGATTGGACTCCATGATCTTAAAGGTATTTTCAATTGCAATGATTCTATGATTCATAAAAACTTTGTGAATACAACAAATTCAGATAGTCTTTTTGTAAGTAAAACTAGCAAAATTAATTAATAAAAATACTATTTCTCTGCAGTAAAATCTTGATTTCAATGATAGTTTAGAATATTTTTATACCACTAAAATTCTTAGCAACAAATTTGAAATAATAAAGCTAAATTTCTATTTTTCCCAATAACTATAATAAATAAAAGTTGTAAATAAAATCCTTGCCTTACCCTATATAGCACAATGACAGATGCAATCAAATAATAATAGCCTGCTCAGTTATGCTTGGTTATTCTTGGTTATTCTGCAAGATCTTCAATCAAAACCTTCATCAAAAGACCAGAAAACAACCAAGCAGGAAAGTAAAAAACTTGCTCAAAAAAAAATACTCCCTTTAATGCAATGTGAAATAAATTAATGCTTCTGAGTGCAACAAGCAAAAGCTAAAGCAGCCATCAAACATCATTTATATGACCTGCAGATCAGTACTGCAAGAGACATGGCTGTGCACGCAATAGAGTAGGTAACAAGTTCCTACTAACAGTCTGGAGATGCTCTGCATCAGTAAGCAGCAGATAATACCCCACTGGTGACAAAACTGATACTGATGTTTATTCACTAAGAGAACACATTTCTATATTTATATACAGATACAATGAAAGGACCCAAAGACAAGATTTAAAAAAGAAAGCTTAACTTGGATTGGCATAATACAATTTCTGCACATTTCTGAAAAATCACAGCAACTTTATCTGTTTTTACAATCCATAACCTCAGTTTGGTAGTCTTCCCAAGAGGCTAGATTCTCCTGTGGTGCAAAATACCACCAGAACTCACTGCTGAACCTGGACTAAAAAGGCTAACAAAATTACCAGCGTTGATAATTTATATTTAACTCACATGGCAACTCCTACATGCTTGGAGTTCTAAAAGAACTCAGATGATCATTGTCATGTACGTGTTTAGATGAACTAAGATTTATCTTGCACGGCAACTCCTACGTGCTTGGAGTTACTCTGTGAGTGTTGAGATGATCATTCCAAAGTACATGAGCCAGGGGGAGGGAGCAGCACAGTAATCTGAGTGTCAGAGCAACAAGAAAGGAGGTTTCAAAATTTATATCTTGATCATACACTGAACGCACTTCCCTCTAATCAGAAAGAAACTAACAAAAAAACCCCAAAACAAACAAACAAAAATAATAGAAAGAAGACAACTCCTCTGTTTTACAATTTAAGCTACATCACAAGTCCAAAGCATCTTCTTCCAATACTCAGGTTATATCAGGTACCATTCAGGGATAATATTTTGTTAATATAACAGAAAAGGAAGAAAAAAAAAACAAACAGCAACCTTGTACAAGAGTTTACAGTTATACCATTAAATATCATTGTATAAATATTTGTACAACCTTGTCCATAAATAAAAAGGATTAAAGTAATTGTCCAGCCCCTGAAGTCATACAGTCATTCCTAATGAAGGCTGCAAGTTTACCTAGCCATAATTATTCCCCACTACTGATGTCACTGAAAAATATTACTGCTTATTGAAGAAAGAGAAGCATCCTGTCACCTAATTAAACAAAATAACCAAATGATTATGCAACACATAGACCAAAACTGTTGAGGATGAGGAGATTCTTGTTCTTTGTAGACCTAGTCAACATAACAACAGTAACAAACTGGAAAAAAAAGCTTTAGGAACAGGCTTTTTTCACTATAACAGTAGATAATTTCACTGTGAAGGTGCTTTGCTGAGAATGTTCCATTTAAATAGTTTTCAATCACCACCAGGTTTTTTTTAGAAATTTCTAACAGCCATTATTGAATGAGCAGAAAATAAGTTCCCACACTTCTCAGAAGCCTGCATGAGACTGACATATTTTTGTCTTCAAGGGGCCTCAGTTGCTCACTGCTACTTCCAACTTTCTTGAAGGTCACCTGTTTTTCTAAAAACAACTGCAGATGAGAACACCAATTGTAAAAATCTCCTTTCAGCTTCTGGACAAGATCACTGAAATAGTACTGACCATATGATGGTGGGCACCCCTGGACACCAGGCAAGTATTAAGGGCATGAAGCCTGCTGAAATGGCTCCACATGGTGAGATCCTCAGCATGAAAGCGCTCTTACCCAGAGACTCCACCTCCACTTCAGGAAGCCCTGACATTTCCTTCAAGACAAAGTCACTCCACTTTGCACTTCTGTGCAAAAAAATAACAAGGAGCTCTGCCAGGACTTCTCAAAGGAGAATCGCCTAGGGACAGCTGGCAGAATTTTCTTGCTGGTTTGAGTCACTTTGGAGAGACCCCAACCTGACAGCTGAACTCTTTAATCAGCCACGTTCATCAGAGCACATTTTGAATCCCTATTTGCTTTCCCAACCCCTCCAGGCTTTCTAAGGGGAAAAGAGGCAGGCAGCAAAGGCAACTTCTGCTACTCCTCCCTTCAGCCTGCTACCCTGCAGAGGTCACTGAACGAGATCCGTCTCTGTGTTGAACACACTCAGATGCTCAGAAGACTGAAGACTGCAGGAACCCACAATGAGCAAATCATGAGTGCTCCTGTGACAGCTTTAAAAGACTCAAAGAATCAGACCTGAGTAAAAGAGAGGGAAAGTTTCAAGTCATCTACAGTCCATTCTTCCACTACAAGGGAGGATCAACTATGCTCAAGTTATTACTAGCAAATGCTCAGTTAACCTGTCCTTAGAAACATCCACAGGTGTCTTAAGAAGTCTGGCAAACTTTCCCAAAGAAAGTTATTGCAACATTTCACAGAAACTACAGGTCATCTGCATACTTGAGAATAAGTACATTTCATTATACTTGTGAGTAAATATTATTGCCACAAATAAAAAATACTGGGAAAACACGGGAGAAAAGATGGAGCGGTGTGTGTGGGAGGGAGTTATCACAACAAAAATAACTCATCTAGGGAAACAATCTAGCCTCCAAAAAAATGCGCCTTGGTTTTGTGCCTGACTCAAAGCTTCAGTCACACAAGCTCTGGCAAATTTAGCTTAAGCTATCAGTGGTGTCTGCTGATGTACTGAGCTGACAGTAGATGTCTACTACCTGTGAGGCAAATTCCAATTGTTACAAATACTGTACACACAGAAATTAAATTCTTAACTGCTAATGCTACTGGATTATTCACTTACATTTTCCTGTTGAAAAGAGGAAAGAACAGGTAAATTTCACAGTAATGGCTAAAGCTTTAAAAATGCTCTAAAAAATTTAAGCTAAAGTGGCTACCAGAAAAATATATGAAGTAAACACTATATTCAGTATTCAACAATTTTTAAACTATCTTCTTTGGCTTGGCACATACTATGTGTTAAAGTCTGATACTCCTTTTATTATCAAAAGACACTCTTTGGAGATGGTATACAAATTAAGCACGAAGTTACTGCTTGCTCCTCTGTACTACAGATTTCCTTGTGCATTAATGGAACTATGTATAAAATAAGACAGTTAGAAAGTGACAATACAAAAATATAAAGGAAAGGGGAGGACTTTATCACAGAGCTCTGAAGAGCTGGCTGAATTTCAAACAAAGAACTTAGTGGGTGGGGGAGGGAACACAGAGAGTACTTACTTATGTTATTCTCATTATTTAAACTACAAGCTTCCTGGAGCTTGTTCACTGAAATGAGGATGGTTAATCTTAAGTATTCAGTAAATTCCACAGATCAGCTGAAAAGTCTTCTGAGGCATGGATTAAAGAACTTTCACAAGGCATCCCTAGTTCATGCATGGGCTAACTGCTTCAAAACACCATGTGCTAAGTCTGTATAGGTAGAGACCACACTCTGCAAATCCTGCTAGGATAATTCTAAAGTGTTTGGGGTGTTAAAACTGGATAAAATTAATCCAAAAAAGGCCAAATTATTTGTGCAGGTTCTCCCAGCAGAGCACACAGAACAAAGGCTAAAGAAGCAATGTTAAAAATTGTGAAGGTTTTCTTTTTGTGCTTATTATTATTTTTTACTGCAGTATCATGTTGAGACTCTATTTAGTGCTAGATGGGGAATTACACAACTCCTGCCCTGAAAATCTCATTTAGTTTCAGAGGTCAAATCTCAAATAACTGTGGAATCCTGACCTACTGGCACTGAACTCACTTAATACTGGAGATCAGAAGGAGGAAACACTTATTATGCAACTTGGTTGTTTTTTGGGTTTTTTCCTAATTAAGGTAAAATGCCATTTCATTTTTTTTTGAACAAAAAAATTATTTTCCCCTTATAATGACAGGGATATGCATTTAAAACAAAAACATTCTGTCAAGTATATCATTCTACTGTTACTATTCTGGCTGATCTGTTCAGCTATTTGTTCCATTTTACTATTCTGGGCTTTCAACAGAAGAGCTGGAAAAAGCACACATTTGCATATTTCTACATTACCAGTGTTTCTACATTAACAGCATGTACTATACAGCTCATGCTTTCAGTGCGTAGCACTGAAGACATATAATTTTGTACTTCTCCTTGCCATTTTTTCTTTTCTAACTTTCATTTTATATACTATTACATTTTAAAATGTGTTTTAAATGCTTAATTTTATCAAATTATTAATGCCTATGTTTCAATATTTATGGACTGCATTAATAATTCAGAATACATTATTTATACTTTCAGCATTAGAACACAGATTGAAAATTCAACGGACCATTTTACATCAATTTCTTGTCCTAAATAAAAATATTAATATACCAGGCATATCAGAAACTTTGTGGAAGGAAGCCTGGGGACAAAAAATATACAAACAGTGATAATAGAATTATGCAATAAATAGAATTCAAAGTCAAATCTAAGTAATAAACTAGCATTTCAGTGACTAGCAAACAAGCTGGATTGAAATTTTAGACAGGAATAAAGGTTTTGCTGCATATTGCTACCTGCCAACCATGATAGTGACACCAATTATAACAGAAGCATCACTTCCTAACATATATCAGAGATGTAGCAATGGCAGAGCATTCAATTGCATTAGACAATTATGTAGATGGAAAAAAACAACAAATATGACATTTTTGTGGCCTTTCAGATCAGAGGTTGTTTCATGGTTAGCATGACAAAACAAGCAACCATTGGCATGTGACCTCACCAGTGCTGAATATAGGTGGACAAATACTGCCCTGGTCTTGCTGGCCACACTCTTTCTGATACAGGCCAGAGTGGCCACCTGGGCACAGCTGGCTCACGTTCAGCTGCTGCTGACCAGCAGCCCCAGGTCCTTTTCCCCTGGGCAGCTTTGGAGCCACTCTGCCCCAGCCTGTGGCGCTGTGACCCAAGTGCAGGAGTCGGCACTTCACCTTGTTGAACCTCATACAACTGGCCTCGGCCTCTCCATCCAGCTTGTCCAGATCCCTCTGCAGAGCCTTCCTGCCCTCCAGCAGATCAACACTCCCACCCAACTTGGTGTCATGTGCAAACTGACTTGAGAGAGCACTTGATCTTTTTGTCCAGATCTTCAGTAAAATTATTGAACAGAACTGGCCCCAGTACTGACCCCTGGGAACACAAAAGTGACTTCCTGAAGTAATACTTCCAGAAAGTGAAAGTTATGTAAAAATGAGGATCTGGCTGTCAGAAAGCCAGAAGGGGCTCCTAAAACCACTGAATTGTTTTAGGCAGAAGTAGAGACTACTGAAGGATATCCTATCAGAAGTGCAGTGCCAGAGATACTTAATAAAGCAAATGCTGGTACAGGGTAAAGTGTAATCAGTGAATTAACTAAAACATTAACTAAATCATTAAATCAATAAGCAGAGGTTTAGATATGAAAGTAACTATGGAACAAGCTGTGGTACAAACACAAAAATTAACATATCACCCAGGCTCCATGGTATCTGCACAAGAGTTCTAATGAAATACAGGATGAAACAGCCAACTTACTACAACTTCTTTGGTACCTAAACACTGGAGCTGATAAATGCAGGGCCAAGCTTGAGTAACAAAGAAGTTCTGGGGAGTACATCCTGGTAAGCATGAGATTTGATAATAGAATGTATAATAAAGAACAGAATTAGTGAACATTTCACTAAATACAATCCATCAGCGAGGAGCCAGAATAGCTTCTGTAAAGGCAAGTCTCACAAGAGCTGAAGTTCTCTGAAGGGGTTACACTCTCATGCACAAGGGTGACCCAGCTCATGCAGCCTACTCACTTTTTTAAAAAGGCTGTAAACAAAATTCCTCACTAACATTTTTTCAGGAAAGTAAGCTGCTGAGACATAAAAGCAAAGGTTGTGGAAAAATAACTAATTAAAACAGAAGACTCAGAAGATCAGAGTTCAGACTCAGCTCTCACAATGGAGGGAAGTCATTCGCACAGGGGGCTGTACTGGGAATTGTCCTGTTTAACACATTCACAAGTTACACAGCAAGGGAGAAGGAGAAAGGGGTGGTAGTACTTCAGTGAGGTGAGAAAATCTACTGATGGTACGTACATACTACAAAGTAGTAAAGAGGAGTGCCTTAAACATCAGCAAAAATGCTTATCAGTCTGAGTGACCAGGTAATAAAATGGCTGGGGAAATTCAATTTAGATTCATGTAAAACAATACACGTATGGAAACCTAATCCTGGCTTCATATATAAAACAAGAGGCTCTGAGTGGACCACTGACACTAAAGAGCAGAAGAGATAATTCCATGAAAGCATCAGTTTGGTGCTTGGCCACACTAAAAAAATGAATTAAGAAATTCAAGAAGCATTACGAAAATTACGAAATATTAAGACAGAAAAAGAGTATCAAACAGAAAAATATATTCTATATAATTATATAAAATTATGCTTGTTCCACACTTTAAATATTGCATGGAGCTTCTGCCTGTTCCTCTCAACACAGAGTGGAAAAGGTTCCAAGAAAGCAAGAAGGATCTATGGTATGAACTGTCTCTGTACATGGAATGCATGGAATGCTCAAATGCATGGAACGCTTCTGTGTGCAAAAAAATGTGAGTTTGGGAGCTGCTATGACAGGACCTAAAAATCTTTAGTGGAAACATCTTACATAAAGATTAGGTATCCATGTTTTCTTCCAATAAAGCAAACAAATGGATAGCACAAAAAGGTAATAGGAGCCAGGTTCAAAGCAAATATGGTTGGATTTCAAACAATGAGCAGCAGCACCAGGGACTCCGTGCAGGGGACATCGGATGCAAGTTCACGTGATGAAGTCAGGGGAAGAACAGACAAACACCTGTGAGAGTTCACTGCAGGTACCTAAACAAACTAATTCCCAAGAGTTTACAAAACCTTCAAGCGGAAAATGCTCAGAAGCTGAAAGAATATATGAAAGAAGTACCATATGGGCTAATCCTTACTCTTCTCCAAGGATCTGCTGGTGGTGACTGTTGGAGTACGAATACTGAGCAAGACAGAATGGTGCAGAATTCATTTTCTGTTTAGATATTTTGGGGCAATTTTCCTGCAAACTAACACACAATCACATAACAAAGGCTGAGTTAATGGAATACAATCATATCTAATAACTTTGCAGCAGCTTAAATGTTTAAAAGATAAGCACTCAAATTGCATTCTGCTGTCCTTGAACTCATGCTCAGGTGGAAGTTTCTACCTTTAAAAGTTCAAACCATCCTTGCAACTTAGTCATTGAACCTATGAAAGCTATGTATGATTACTCCTACAGTAAATAGTTTATCTATAATCCTTTACTTAAACTAATCTTTTCTCTTTTAGGTATTTTCCTGTGTTTCTTGCTCTGTGTTGCTCAGCCAGCAACATAGAGCCAGACTTAGGCAAGTAAGTCCAATATGGCCAATCCTGTCATATAATTTTTCTTTAACCAAGTTCCATTTGGTATCTACTGCAGGGCAATAAAACTTTAATGGAAAGCTATTTCAGAACCACACAACTCTGTATGGTTATACACTCCTTCCAGTTTCCAACCTAAGTGTATTCATGCCCACCCTTACAGATACTTGTCCTTCTGACAAAATCATAATTTACTTAAAGTAACTCTTCTTTCTCCATTGTTTACCCTCCGATGTACTTACATGGCGGGGGGTGTCACAACTCCTTTAAACTCTAACTTGTGTACATCAAATAAATCACAATCCTACTCCTTATCTGCATGTATTACAGTCATATAATCAAAAATATTTAATAATATCTAATATATTATAATAAATAAATAATAAAATAAACAAATAATAATATATTATAATTTATCATTTCTGAATCCAAAATTTTACATTAGATCTTTCCACTGTTTTGTAAAATGGCACTATTTTATTTCTAGCTATTTCAGAAATACTTCATTTGAAACAGCCTAATAGCAAATTTGTGTTTTAAAGAATTCAGATTCATTTTTGCTTGGCAATTATTATTTAGGTCAGTCAGGGCTTCTCAGGTTTTCCCATGCACTCTTCTATGGATAAACGTAAAAATGCTTCTTTTGACATTTGCACTTTCTATTACATTTCACCCTAATCAATTCAGTCTTCAATCTTTCACCATTTAATGAGGCTTTTCGTTTTCTCATCTACAGATAAGAACATCAACAACTTCCCACTTTCTGTCTACTGATTAAGACTGGTATCTCCAAGAGACTTGCAACAGGAGACAAGTAAATAATACAGAAAAACAGACGTGCAAACTTTAGCATTAGTATTGCTGGTGACTGTTTAGGTAGGTATTTGACAACAAGTCACAAGCAGAGTTTTGATGGACGATAATGAAGCAGTTTTACAGATTAATGGATTTCATCAACAGCAATGTGAAAACCAGCATGTCGCATCCATATCGAGGACAGCAAGGAATGACACAAGTGATTCTAGGGAGAAATTTATTAATTTACAAACTCGTTTATATATTTTAGTTCGCTTGAGTGACCGGAGATCATTAGTCCTTAGTCACCACCTCTCAGAATGATTGGTTTATTCTTACACCCATTTCAAAACATTTCTCTAGTCAATAATCACAAATATGCCTAACATCCTTGCAGCTGCAATAATAATAATAAGTTAGTTTACAAAAATTCCTAACTGTTGTCAGGCTGACACTGGCAGAAAGATGGGGAATTTCCCTGCCGCCAAGCTTTCAGCATCTACACCAGCACACGTATATTGCACCTGGAAAGTTTTCTTTACACATGCACTGCCCATACTGTAATATACTGTGCACTGAAAACGTTTTAAAAGGTTTTTTTTCATTGCTTGTGTTTCTTTTCCATTAAAGATACACTCATTAGGAATCAAAGATAGGGCTGCTTTCAGAATGCTTACATTAATTTTTTATACAACTGAAAAAATTGAATATTTTATTCTCTATGTACAGAACTATCAAAAATAACAAATGTGCCTTAAGTATCTCACTGAATTAACTGTACCAGTTTTAATTGCCCTTGTTAAAGTGTATCCAAGAGTCAGATACAAAATAAAAAGTCCTGCACTAAAGGACAGAGCACAAGAAGATAGCTAGCTGGTTCTAGGGATTGAACTCAAAGGCTCCAGTAGGCACTGTAATTTTCTAGACACAGCCTTAGGTATAGAAAAATAGTATTCACAGGGCTCAGTATCCTGAGTAGAGGAAATACTTACAACTACCAAAATAAAATGTGCAAGAAAAATGTGCTTCTGAAATTGCACTTCTTTTATCTATTTAGATACCCAAGCTACACTAGAAGTAAGCACCTCAAATTATGGTAAACATTTTCAACATTTAGTTTTTTCAGGCATATTGTCTGTGTTCAGACAATTGGATTAATTGATGCTATTGCCCCTATCTCATGTAACATCTGATGCACTATCAGGAAACACAGATTCAAATCCCCGTCTACTCAGATCCATCCTTCCAGGAGATCCTCCTTTCTAGGAGAACGCCTTAAGCACCTGGATACAAGCATTGTTTCTGAAATTTGGCAAAGAAAAAAAAGCTGTGGTTTGGGTTTAACACCCTACTGTCTCCTTGCATCAAATGTGTTCACTTAATTCCCCCTGGCTTACATTCCTGGCAGAATGAAGTAGCACAAATGTCCAGCCACGGTTTCTGAACAGCCTTTGCTGGAAGCTGGACACCTGGGCATGATGGTGGCTCTATCTCCAGGCCTGGAATGGGCACAGTCTTCAAAGATTATGGAATTTTTTTACTAGAAACTTCTAGACACCAGTGGCAGCTAATCAGATTTTTCAGTTATTCAGATCACTGTCTTGACTTTGGAAATCTGAATCTCACGCAAAGTCAAAGCTGGCAAGGTATTTCAGAGTAGAATAGCTGTATATATGCCTTCCCTGTTCTTACTCTTACCCAGCTCCATAGACAGAGCATGAGATTTTATTCCTCCATTTTGGCTTGGCTCTGAACAGCTCTTAAGCAGCACTCCACATATCTGTTTTTCTGGAAATTTGCCCTTTAGTTCTGTTAATTTAATTAAGTTGGATATTTTACATGTATTTTTCCTAACATTAGTGATTTTTTTCCCCTAACATTAATGTTACTCTACATTAGCAACCTCAAACTTAATGCTTTGTCTGGAAAGCTATTTTGTAGTTCAGAAAACATTTCCAGTATAAAATATAAATCTATCACCTCAAAAACTATCTGTCATTTGTCGCGATACTTAATTATATGTGTAATGCAGTGATGATAGGAAATGTCAATAATAATTTTTTTAGCACCCTACTTTCTTAAATATTTTTTAACATATGATGAACATAAGGATTATTATATACTTGTGCTCAATCAGTCTCTAAAATTTTAAAGTTCCATTTATATTTAATACACTTACTCTCTAATCTCCCCTGCCCTAGTGGATTATCCCACAGGAAGGCATATCTCAACAGAATCATACACTTTCAAGACTTCTGACAATTTCTGTGCTTACTTCTACCTTAAGTCAAGGTTGTACATATACTGTATGCAGAATTGTATATAAAAAGATTTCTACCACCTCTCTTCCTTGTTGTGAAGAGAAACATATGGAGCTTACTATCACAGGCAAAAGCAACTTTTCACCATAAATTAATTTTTAAAGCTTATGAAAACAAAAGAACGCAGGATAATAAAAGCTGTTCTGTTACAACTATAGGGCATTCTTCCAGTTCTGCAACACAGAATATGTATAGAAATGCAAGTATATACACACACACAAGAAAAACCAGCTGAAGGACAGTTTCATGTCACAACACAGGGATATATGCTTGTGAATTGAAGCCCTTAACAATATACAGGCTAGGCTTGAGAATCTTGTGGTCAGTTTTCTGCCACTCACACTTTTCCAGAATTCTAGAGCTTTGTCTACATTTGAATTATAAAAAAACAATCCCAAACAAGAACGCACACCCAAAACAAGCAACCCCTAAACTACTATTCACTTTACTTCCCAAAGTTCCGTTCTGTTAGTGCTTAGGTTTCTTTACAGGTGAGTGCCAATACACTTTGCTGGTAGGAAACAAAAACAGCTTCTATCATTCACTTTTATCACTCCATCTATTAACACAATTTCTCAGTGGTAATACTAGATTTGAAACAAAAAAACAAACAAACCACCAGCCAACTGTAGATCAAGGCACAGAGGAAATATTTTTGATTTGTGACGTGCACAGGCATACCCTGTGAAAATAAATCTGCCTTAATCCTCTTGCCTGAAAAAATCTGGAAGTTCTTTCCAAGCACTTTAAAAATGCAGTCTCTTTAATAACTTTAAACTGCATTAGCAGTGAAAGCAGCACTACGCAATGAACGTTTCAATCAATCCATCTTCAGTATTCTCTGTACATCTACAAGATTCATGAAAAAGGAATAAAAGTTTGCATCTGATAAGCTGTTTCTACAGATAAAGTTAACTTTTGTCTAGGAAGTGGTGCTACTCCTTTCACAAACATCCTGGGAGCTTTCTGCAGAGCAACTTTCCAAATAGTTCTGGCAAAGAAACACCAGCTGACTCTGAGGAGGAAAGAAAAGGGACATTATGAAGATGATCTCCCCTAGAAGCAAGATCCAAGGGACACAGTTTGCCAAAGAACTCATATTTTAAGGCTACAGAAGCGGCATTTGGTCATATCTTTGAACAACTGAGAACATAGGATGATCTCATGCCTAACACAAGAAGTGTTACGTTTATCACAATAAAATATCCTAAATTAGATTAATTTATCTTTATTTCAGACAAGCTCAGATTTTTTAATCAAACCATTCCAACAATCCTGGGCAACATATGTATTCGGAAAGAGTTCTGCAGAAATTCTGGACTCAACCATATACCTCTCACTATCAACTACTAATAGAATTATTATGGTATTTTGTAATATCAAGACCAGAATACATAATGAACTAGCAACGATAATGATTTTTTTCCAACACAAACAATGTATCTCCCTCTTGATTTTTCACAGTACTCTTCAAACCAGACTCCAGCGGAAGGAGTACTTTCAAGAGCAGGGACTCACAATTAATGGTACATGTACCTTCTTGAGTACAGCCCCTGAGCTGCACTTAGCCCAACACAGAGGTGAAGTGTCAGACTACGGTTTCCACTGTCAGTGGTCTATTTAACACTGAAAAATCCCAACCAACAGTACAACAAAACAGCTCAGGAAACTGTATCTCAAATGGTAGATTCTGAACACTTATACAGAAAGATCACTGTCACCTACCTTAATTAGTTGACTACAGACAGATGCACCAATAGAGAAACGTTCACGTTTATTTTTTCTTCTTCCATGTAGATCATATAATATATCTAATTATAAAAGGCCATTTCACCCTTTCCTTGGGTGATGTTACCAAGATAAAAAATTATTACAAGCCAAGACTAAAGAACTGAGTTGTAGTTAAATAATCTTAAAAGCAAAGAAAGATTAGAATTTGTGAAGTAGACTAAACACTACTGGTTTTAAGCCTTCCTGAAATGAACAGATTTTAGAAAAGTAGTATTTTTTTCATCTGAAAGCTGTTCCCATCAGTAGAAGGCACCAGCATCAGTCATACCGCAGTTACTCTCTTCTGTTGCTGATACTCATGCTTATCTAAAATCTTTCTAATACACTAGTATTTACCAGCATAACTTGGAGGGTAGGCTGATGGATTGCTTCACAGCCTAGGTACCAATTCTGCTAGCCAAATTGTAAAAAAAAGGCACAGACACCAGAACTGTTCTTATAAATATGTACAGAATTCTTAGTGTGATTACTGTGACCATGCTAAGCAGAGTAAAAGAAAGTAAAATAGTTACACTGTATCTTTTTAAAAGCCAAAGAAATATACAAGGGTTTTGTTAAAAAAAAAAGATTCAAATGTCACAGCTAAATTAGCAGACATAAACCAGCTTTTAAAATTGCTACTTTAAAGAAAAATCAACTGAAATAATAAGCTTGCCATAGAATATGCTATACAAATAACAAAAGAGAGAAGGCTGTAAGCCTTTTTTTAAGTTATTATGTAATGCACTTACTCAATATTGCAATACAGTCCCTAAACTGGTTTAGGATGAGGTTATCAGCTCAATTCTATTAACATAATGTCAAGATGAAAATCAGGAAAGAAAAATCTATAATGTACATCTTTTTAAGACCCACTCTATGAAATAAGATACATTTACTATGTCACCTAAAAATATGAAATATGCATTCCAGAAAATAAATGCTGACGTTTGCTTTTGGAACCTTTATAGATGATTAATTACTTTTTTCTCCCTGCTCTCCTTTTTAGAAAAGGAGAGCTGAAAACTTCAGATAGCCAAAACAGGTATTATTTAAATATAAAGAAAATTTGTATGATGTGAGATCCCAACTATCATATTAAAATAAAACCTCATGCTCTATTACAACATCTGAAAAGAAACCTCTCAATTAGAAATAAGAGCTCACAGATTCCTATCCTGTGGAAATCCCAATCCTACGAAGTCATCTAAAAAACAATGCTTTTGTATTTCTACTCTGTCAAAACAATTTGTAGTAACGAGACCAAAAGTCAAATGGAGGTATACATATTAAAGACAAAAGAAATTTTTAAAAATAATCAATCCTGTAATTAATAGTGTATGTTTTGTACATATAAGACATTAATGACAACAGGTTTTGGTCTTGTGTTAAAAAAGTGGGGGTGGGAAGATTGTATTCAGGGGTCCTGAGTTCCTAGGTAGCACTAGTGCTCACTCTAATTTTTACCTTCTACCTGAAGGATGACTAGTCTGCACTTTGCTGTATTTTATTGCAGTTATCACAAGCCTCTATAGTTAGGTCCATTGGGGGTTGGTTTTGTTTTGTTTCATGCACTTTTTGGGGTGCAGTTACCACAAGCCTCCTTAGTTAGGTCCATTGGGGGTTGGTTTTGTTTTGTTTCATGCACTTTTTGGGGGGGAGAGGGGAGTGGAGGTTGTTTGGGGTTTTGGTTTTGTTGGTTATTTGGGGTTTTTCGTCCATTTAGTTTTGTTTGCCTGTTGTTTGGGACCTTTTCCCCCTCCAAAAAAAGCTTTTTAACATCACTATTTGTTGTGTAGAATCCTTCTTTCCGTTATTTTAAGGTCTTTCGCAGAAAAACAGTCCTATGCTCTCAAAATACCGAGCTCAGGATCCCCTTTTTTCCCCCACTAAAATACTGTGCAGGGGACGAGAGGGTTGGAAAGGTGCTGAAGGACCATCCTTACTTTATATCTCAGTGAGTCTGTACATTTCAGTACATAACACATAATTTTATTAAAGCCCTAGAAGCAAGATCAAACAAAACCATGCTGTCATTTCCACGAGTGGTCCCAGCCACACCATGGGTATTTCTTACAGGGAACAATGCCATTTTCTTCCTACTATGCATAGCTCTCAGCTGCTCATCTCTCCTTCTTTTTCCAGTCTTTGAGCACAGTAAATTGAAAATCAGAACTGAAAGAAAAGCCAAACCAACCCAGAAATAAAACACCTCTGTACAGAAAGACAAAATCCATGTATTTCAAATCATTATGTTTCTCTAAGGATTTTCAATCAACTAAAAACCCAGCTATTCATCTAGAATTAAATACCTCATTCAGGCTAAACAGTATGGGTTTTAATTCTACTATTCTGTGAGTATGAAAATCAGAAACACAACTATTACTTTTGGACTATGCAGGAGTTCAGCTTTTTCACAGAAGATTACCTCTCCTTAAAAACCTAAAACATTGTCAGTACAGGAGCACTATAAAAATTCGTAGTTTCTGTATTTGTGTCTGTTTAGAAAAACTGAGAAACCCCCCAGATTTGCAGGTAAATTATGTATAACTATTCACATTTTGTGTGCTGAAGTATGTACGTCCTACTCTTCCTCCGCTTTCCAATTCTACCATTGCGTATAATTGCAACTGAGGTGCTTTGTGCAACACAAAACAATAGTTTCCTTGTACATGCAATTTTGTCCACTTCAGGTCTTCAACTAATTTGCTGATTTTCAAAAGAACTCAAAAAACACTGGTTTAAAAATTAATGAAGTTTTTTGACTCCTCCGTTACTATATTTAATGAAGACGAAAGTGAAACCACCTTTACCAGACCATAACTGTGTTTTCAAGCAGCTGGTGAGTTTTGCTTCTTTATGGCCCCAGATGATGCCAAACCAGTATCTAAGTATTTTACTTGATATTATTAAAAGGGAGAGAATGTATTTACAATTTGTTTAAACTACAGTTTGGGATGATGGTTTTTCATTTTCCTTTTCATTTTTTAGAGTTATGTACCCCATGATTAGAATGAGAAGTTTCAAAACACCTTTGGTGTGGACAGAAAATGAGAAGGAAAGAAGGGTATTATTTGTTGGGGGTGTTTTTTGTTGGTTTGTTTTGGGGGGTCTTTACCTTTTTTTTTATTCCAACAGCTTCTGTTCATCTGTCTTGAGAAAAATAAATGTGATATAAGATAAAATTATTTAATTTCCCTTTGTCCATATCCTCATAACCCATTGTTTTGGGTTTGTTAGTAATAAATGCAATTAAAATCTCTAACTCTAGCCTGTTTTGCCCAAGACAATGTTTGGTGAGTGATCTCTTCCAGTTCTTAAGTCATGAATCCTTTGTTGTATTTTCTCTCCCCTGTCCAGCTGGAGAGGGGAGTGAGAGAGAGGCTTTGGTGGGTGCCTGGCATCCAGCCAGGGTCAACACACTACATCCGTATTTCCCTCTTCATCTTATTTCCTCATCTATTCTCTCCTTTTCTTTTTTTTCCTCTTCTTCTTTCTTTTTGGTCGAGTAACTGTTTCTCCTCTGCATTTCAATCCTGTTTTGGCAGATTGGATCTCTGACTCTTCCTTCTTCCAGTCACCAAAAAGCTACATGTTGCTGGGTGAAGAGAATGCATTACTTCACCCAGAGCGCCAGCGGCACAGAAAAGAGAGATAGGTCTGCGATCTGTTGTAAGAGCTCCTGCAGCCAACATTAGAACTAAGACAAAAAGTGGAGAGGAAAATGGTATCATTTTTTTCAAGACACCTGTTGCTTTCCTTCAACGGCTACATTTTCCGTGTATATACTTGTAGATCTTCACTTTCTAAACCACTAAATTTTTTCCCGTGTTCTCTGTTTAAACTAGGCTCAAAATCTTAAGATTAACAAATATTGGGCACAATGTAAATTGCTTGAAGTTGCATTTACCCAAGTTATTCATATATTCATTTTTATTGAACTGTATGATATTTTATGATACCTCTTTTGTTTATTGAGATAAAAAGATGAGCAATTCCTAAATACTTTTAATTACTGGGATGGGAAGAATAAGTCTTGAGTTTACATAACCTGACAGAATTCTACATAACTTACGACATTTCAAATGTATTTTAGCAACTGTTACTGCTACTACATATCATACAGATAACAGAACTATATGCTATATACAGAGGAACACGTGCCAAGACATACAAATTGTGCTTCAAGATTTCAATCAAGCCACTGACAATAATTGCCTGAAACTGAAGCAGGCATATCTATAATTAGTTGTAAATGTGAAAAACATTTTTAAGTCTTTCACTTCAAAACTATATATACTAACATGATACATTAATTACAGAAAAACAAGTAAATTTAGACCTATGTGCAAGTGTGTGCGTAACTACACATTGGGTCACTCAGTGAAGTAATTATAAATTCATCAGCTTCATGGTTTTATGTCAGCTTCTGAAAACATAGAATCCTAAAATGCACACAACCTGAAGCCACCCACCATTCCAGAAGATGATGTGCTGCAACATGATTTTCAGTGTTGCCTCATTCTTCCTCCTTCCCCCACCTCCTGCCCATTTTCTAAGGGGGGGAAAAATACAGAACAGAGGACCAAGGACAATCTTCCATGATAATCAGCATTAAAAACAAGCAAAAGAAGCCCACATGCTATAACTTTTCAGAGATATGAAAAGCCATGAAAATGTATCATTATCTCATGATATAGTCAATGTGACACTAGCTACAGCAAAACCAAGTTAGCAGCTAACATGAAGGGATTTGATTACTCATTACAGCTCATTCACTGCACAGAATCATGAAAATGGATCAGCACAGAGGTAAATGATCCTTACCCCAATGACAACCTCTCCATGTTATTGCTGAGGAAAAGAGAGAGCAGTGGAACTTAGGTACTTTACTTTTGTTGCATAAACTTCCGTCTGTTTTATAAATAGAAAACAGTTACTAATCTAGAAGTTACTTCATATGTGTTGACCACAGACTTTTCACTGTTGGTCTGCAAGCACCCAGGTAAACTCAAGCTTCTTTTTAACCAGGAACATCACCTTTTGCTGCACTGTCTCCATGTTATGATACCTGCAGATACAACAAATTTGTTCTTTGTACATGGACAGTGGCAAGAACCCTCAGCTGCAGAATTTCCAAACAGCACGGATAGAAGGTAGGTCACCACATGCATTATGACAGCCCCTCAAAGTACTGCAGCTACAGGAGGTTAAGGACCACTTCATCATTCTGAACTCACTCACAGCAATTAGCAAGAATCCTTACTCATTTTAGCTCATGTTTGATGAACACATGGATCTAAAATTCACAGGGAGACACAGAATCACAGAGACATTTCTTTGGAGGGACGATCGGTGATCATCTAGGCCAAGCTCCCATCCAAGTGGAGTTTATTACCAGCATTAAAGCAGGACAGCCTTGGTTTTGATCTATCATGGTCTAGAAAGCTGAAGGTATGAAGACTACAATCTCTCTGAGCAAACTGTTCCAGTGCTGCTCCATTCCTGCTAGAACATTTCTAGAAGGCCTAAGAAAGACCACGTTTGAAGATTTAAAAGCTCCGTTTAGTACAAAAGCAAGTCAGAAGAACTTCGGCCAATAAATCATAGAACCAATGCAGGTCAAAAAGACCTCTGAAAATCATCTAGACCAAGTTATGTTGCTCCAGACCTTTCCAGTCATGTTTTGAGTATCTCACAAACAGAAAGTCCACAATGTCTTGACAAACAGCTCCAGTGTTTAACCAAACCCACAAAGAGAAAGTTTTTTCTTATGTTTACATGGAATTTCCCGTGTTTCAGTTTGCGCCCATTGCCTCTTGTCATGTCACTGGGCACCACTGAGAAGAGCCTGGCTCCATCTTCTTTACTGTTTTCTGTCAGGTGTTTATACATATTGATGAGATTCCTCTGAGCCTGCTCTCCTCTAGGGTAAACAACCTCAGCTCCTCAAGACAATCCCCATGTTACAGATGCTCCAATCCCTTAAACCCTTCTGCAGCCTTTCACTCCAGTACATCTCTGTCTCTTCCAAACACCTGAATGCAACTAGTATACTCTTTTCTGTGCCCAAATGTTAAAATAAATAAAACCATTTAAAAAGGCATCCAGACAATTACAGAAGGAAAAAATCCACCAAAATTTGTCACCCGCACAGAGTCCAAATTTCCAAAAACTTGTATTGACATTAGAATTACATTAACATCTTCATTTAATACAATATTCAGAGACTTTTAATGGTGTCACAGTGCTAACCTAGTGCTCATTGGGTAATGACTGTTAATAGTGCATGCACCAAGCAAGCATAGCGCATGCTTTACAATTCCACAGAAAGCCTTCAGTAATTTTTTTTACATTCCTGAAAAGTTAGAACTAATTTCCCCTGAGAAGCTAGGAAAGAAATGTACCTTTAGTAATTTCAAGTAAACTTCAGCTATGCATTAGAGGAAAAAAACTACCTGAGATCACAAAACATACAAAATGTTTGCACTTTTCCATTCTGTAAGCACATCTCTCTGAGCAAAAGACACAATTTCACATATTTGCTACAATAACAGCTTTGCAGCTCTGAATAACATCGACCATTGTGGTATCTTCTGCTGGCTTAGAATTTATTATGCTAAGAATATAAATGCAAGCAGGCACACAAATTCACTCTGTTTGCTTCAGGGATATAGATGCTATTCAAGCTCATAAATAAAGAAACTTAGCTATAAAGATTAATGATTCAATCCTGCAGGATTATGTAATCTCCAAATGCATTTCAATGCAAATCAAGATAAAATAATCCCTCACAAGTTTATTTCCTAAATATCACCCCATGGACACAAAACCCTCAAAAATCCTAATTCTCTGCCCTGCCTGCAAGGTTGCAGGCTAGGAAACAAGATTCAATATTGTTTTTGCCAATAATTTTCAACTCTACATAGTATGTGGTTGGTTAGATCCAGACACTGAGAGAAAAGCAGGATCACCAGAATGCTTTCAGCCTCTCTGGAGCACCACCACTTCCTGAATGAGGTAATTCAAGATACACACACAAACTACTATCCCAATTCACCTGACATGTAGTCCACACTCTGTTTAGGACTTCTAAACATGGCAGGGGAAAAGGGGCTGCAGATAACCAAAGTGCTCTGCAGCTGCAGTCTGCCCTTTACTGACACCTGTCCCTCCCTCCCTCCATACAAGAGATGCACATCCAGTCAGTCCTGTAACACTCCAGAAGATGGAAACAGACTGCCTGCCTAACATCAACGTAGCGTTGATGGTTCTGAGGAACAATTACAGTTGGGAGCATACTACAGAAATTGCTTTGGGACCATTTCTGATTGCTGCCTTTCTGATAGACACAAGGAATCTCTGTTGGGGCTTTTGCTGTACCACACATGTACAACTAGCAACAGTTCTGTCAGAAATACAGAGATCACATGTTCTAAAAGTGAGCACATGACAAGAAGAGGCCTGCGAGAAACATCTCCTATAATTGAAGCTATATGGCTCATATGGAAAACATGGAGAAAAGCCTGTCCATGATAAGTTTTGAGAAAAACAGAGGTCCTGTACAGCTAAAGGAATTTGTCTTACAATTCAAACTAAAAGCTGTATCTTACAGAAGGAGATCACTTCTGGTGATTTCATTTCTAATTTGTAGCCTACCTCCCTTAAGGCTTTTGTCAGTAAGCAAACTGTCCATTAGATGGCCACTGTTGACTGGTAACATCATCTTTGACTTTCATTAGTGAAACACCAAAATGATGCTCCATGCATGCTTTTCAGCCTCTTTTTTTTTCTTCCCATTGAAACTGTAGACTATAATAACAGTATCTGTTTCTGTCAGGAAAAAAGAACCAACCAAACCACACCGCAAACACAATACAGTAAGAGCCCATTCCCTCAATTACAACTAAACTAGGTTGTAAAATTTCAGGTTTAGTATCCAAGAATCTTTTGAGATATAGGATATTTATGTCAGCACTGTTCTGTAAGCTACAATTCTGCAACTGTCTAAAATTAAATTTTGAAATTAAATTCTGAATGCCAAAAAATGAAAACCAAGAATTTTGAGATTAGGGCATAAGGAGTCTGCAGAGTTGTCTCTAATTCCAAGCTTCTCACATTGCGTTAATTTTAAGCAGTCCACAAAGATTCTCCATTCCTTTAGCTTTTGCTTATGAAAGAAAACATATACTTCCAATGTTTCTCACATGTTTTACTAAATCCAATTAAGCCTTGAAGTACATAAATACCTTTAAACAAAAGATGCTGCATAAACAGAATTCTTAGAAGACCAAACTGCAGAAATATTTCACAGCAAAGAACAAAGTAAACATTCAGGTTGTACTGTGTCTGAGTTTTTCTGTATAAAATACTTGTGATATAAAAGTTGTTGACATTTTCTAGATCTTATTTTGAAAAGTATACATTTCTTTCTCTATGTTAGGATAAAAAATACTCTGCTCCTTTACATACACAAAAACCCCCAAACTCTGGAACCCAACTTCCATAAATAACCAGTATCTCTCTGCAGCAGCTGCTTATGCATCAAAAGCTACCCTCAAAATGATGCTGCCCACACATAATGATTACTCACTTTAAACCAGAAAGAGAAACTTTAAAAAAAGGGTAAGCATTATCTTTATACCAAAAAAAACTGAAAGAAAAAAAACCCAAAGAGTTAGAGGTCAAAGTTAAAAATCACACTTGTGGTCACAGCCAGGGAATTTCAGTTTCTATTTCCTAACTGACCATCAAAGAACATGGACTGTGGCCTGTGTGCGGGATACCAAAGATATTAGTGTATATCAGGTTTCCCACCAAAAGGATTTTTCTTTTTCAAAAGGTTTTGACTTTCTTTGAAGAATAATTCATGACAGCAACAGACTTGCGATCACAAAACATTTGACTCAAAATTAGTTCATTTTCACGCTTTAAGCTTAAAAAATTCAATTCACACACGCATGCACATCTCCCATTACAGTGCCCAGCTGTCATGCACTGCAGCAGTTTCTTCCTTGGTGCTCCAAAAAAAAAAAAAAGGATTTCCCAATCTATGCCATTCTCCACTGCATGAGCTTTGGCAGGTTTTTTATAGAGTTATACCAGTCCCTCAGATGATCTCTCACTACTCATATATGAGCATCCCCTCAGTCTGCTCCTCTGTCAACTGAGAGCAGCTTGGTTCTATTTGCACACACCTTAATGTTTACCTATATATTTAAAGTACGTCTCCCTTTTTCTTTTTATTTTGTGTGTATTCACATACATATCCTACTTTTGAAAGTATCTGAAAGTACTTTTATCTTTAAATAGATTTTATGCTCCACATTCCAAACCCCCAAACATCAATTCGTAGCAGTTCCTTCTTGTGCTAAATATTGGAGAAATAACAATATAGAAAGAATTTTATGTGCTCAAAGCTTTTGTTTGCTTTTGCTGTGGTAATTACTACATTTCACATTCAACTACAGACAGTAAAACTAAATTAATACCAAACAACTGAGATTTCACTCGTAACATAGTATCCCCTATGCACAACGTGAAAGTGAATCACCTGTAACTTCACATTAGCACTGACTAGTTAGTGTATTTTCCATACACTGGAACTTACACAGTGAAAAAACTTGTAAATTAACTTGGCATCCAGGGAACTCCCTCAACATCCAGACTAGGGATATGTCACATTTTCTCATCTATGTATCTAACTGAAGTGCTCATCTGGTGACATATCAAAAGGCAGAATTGTTTTTCATTTTGCCTCTACTCTTACCACCACTACGGGTTTTTTTTCTTTAATGGTCACTTTTGCTCTTCTCCTGATGCCATTTCACGTTTCATCAAAATGATTTTGGCTGAGAACATTGGTAATTAGATGGAGAGACCTCTCTCCCCCAAACTCTAAACTTCAGTGGAGTATTAAATAACAACAAAAAAATGGGCAAGATGATCTGAAATCCCTATTCTACAGCAATCTTTGATCTGTCTCAGAGATTTCCATAATTTGCTTTGGCTGCTAAGCAACAAATTAAATATGATTTGGTATATTTAAATGCATTATTCCTCCTACTGCTCTTCTGACAGAAAAAATACAGTTATAATAATGCTGTTGGCACAGAGCAATAGTCTTGAACAAAGGTCTTGTATTTCAGCAGGTGTACTCATTGTGAGCCAAGGAATATATATTTGTTTGTCCTGCAGTAAAAATGAAGAAATACAGAGAATGTAATGTCCTGCAATCTATTTTCAGAGTCAATATTGTTTGGATTGTCATCATACCTACAGAGATTACAATTTTGCCTAAATTAGCCAGCTCATGGCAAAATAATAGGTAAGATAAATATAAGATGGTTAAGTAACTCCACCTGGGGGTCTCTGTTTAAGATCAACTAGTTTACTGGGAATTCAGCACTCCATTCTGAGATTTTACATACATGGATGATACATTTCCATCTGAGAAAGTCAACTGAACAAAACAAAGTGTAGTATCCATCAAAAATACCCCCTGCTCAGAAACCAGAAGCACAACACTAGTCTTTTGATTCTAATATGCTACTACTGTAACAAAGCACACAGAGCAAAAAAAATTGATGTGGATTTCCAGTAAAAGTGCAGTGAAATCACAACATACCTTTGTTTTCCCATTTACGTACACCATAAATTCAAAGAATCACAGAATGGTTTGGGTTGGAAGAGACATCTAAAGATCACCTTGTCCAACCCCCCTGCCTTTTAGGGAAAAGGACACTTTCCACTACACCAGGCTGCTCAAAGCCCCATCCAACCTGGCCTCAGAAACTCCCAAGGATGGGTCATACACATCTCCAGAAAACCTGTACCAGTGTCTCACCACCTTCACAGTGAAGCATTTCTTCCTAATAAGTAATCTAAACCCACCCTCTTTCAGTTTGAAACCATTCCCCTTTTTCTGTCACCACATGCCCTAGTAAAATAGTCCCTCTCCAGCTCTCTTGCAGCCCTGTTTAGGTACTGGAAGGCTTCTGTAAGGTCTCTTTGGCACCTTCTCTTCTCCAGGCTGAGCAACCCCAGCTCTCTGAGCCTGTCTCCACAGGAGAGGCACTCCAGCCTCCTCTGATCGTCTTCGCAGCCTCCTCTGGACTTGCTCCAATAGGTCCACATCCTTCCTATGTTGGAGTTCCCAGAGCTGGATGCAGCACTCCAGGTGGGGGCTCACAAGAGCAGAGCAGAGGGGCAGAATTGCCGCCCCGGCCACACTGCTTTGGACAAGCCCAGAACAGAGTTGGCTTTCTGGGCTCTGACTGCACAATGCCGGGTCATGTTGGGCTTCTCATCCACCAACACCCCCAGGTCCTTCTCCTCAG
The DNA here is from genome assembly GCA_013400235.1 of Oriolus oriolus. NCBI lineage: Eukaryota > Metazoa > Chordata > Aves > Passeriformes > Corvidae > Oriolus > Oriolus oriolus. Next base: position 855,830 of record VXBT01000852.1, on the reverse strand, counting down.
GGCTGCTCTTGATCCCATCTCTGTCCAACCTGTACAGATTGGGATTGCCCTGACCCAGGTGCAAGACCTTGCACTTGGCCTTGCTGAACTTTGTAAGGATGAGAAAGTTTCTCAGAAAGCAAGAGACCATTTATATCTATGCATCTTCAATTTAAAACACAAAATAAAGTACTGTTGAAGATGAAAAATAACTTTTGAATTTGGAGAAGGAAAAGAAAGGAACACCCAGCTTCCTTTCACATCTTTAAAGTGACTATGTTAAATGTGAATTGAAAGCAAGTAACAGCATTTGGTGTGTGGGCAGGAAGCTTGCTTTGCTACTACCAGTGTTTATCATATGTCTACCAAAAATTAGCACTTTTGGTCCTAATCTTGCAGTATTAATTGGTAAAACAGGAACAAAGCCATCAGAATCCCAGGAAAGTTTTATTTGTATACATCTTAGTGTCTGTTTTTGAGACCAAAATACTCTTGCATTTTTTATCTCAGTCACAGTAACTTTCTGTGCACACATTATTCAAATTATTCTTTATTATCTATGTCATTACTAGATGAACATTAGCCTGTAGCAACAATTTTGTGAGGAATATTTTCTTTATTTATCCACATCATTATGATGGATGCCTTTAATTTCAGCTGCAATATTAAAGAAAAATAAACTACTGGATTAGGTTGTCAGAAAACGTCTTTTAAAATTTTCATGAACAAAAGATTAACAAAAATTAATTTCTTCACACACAAATCTATCAGACCTCATTCCCCCACTCTCTGTTCAAATTGTATCTTCAAAAGAAATACTTAAGAGGTTTAGTTTGATCTCATTATTTATGTAAAATAATCCCTATATTAACTATATTAATCAAAACAAATTATGATGACAAATATATTCTAAATACACGGGTATAAAGTAGGTTTTATTGCAAATATTCAAAATGTGACTGCAATGTTGGTTTTGATATATCTGTTCCTTTTTGGGGATGTGAATACCAGCAGCTTTCAGATGAGGAAAAATGAAGTATTTATTCATCTATAAAAAAGATTCAACACATAGAATATGGATGGACATTCTCTAATGGGATGACATCCTCAAAGGCCAACAGAGAATTACAATGAGTTAAAGTGATTGTATAACCACTGCTGGAACTACTACTAAGAAATTCCAGAATTTTCAACACTATACAACTGTTCAGTAGAAATAACTTCTCATCACTGGAAAGATGAAAATTAAAAGAGACTTATTCCTTTTCTTGTTAATTTACAAGTTTCGAAATTTAGCCATCTTCTTTAAGATATAAATCTAAGGAAGCCCTTGGGGACTGGGCCTTCAAGATGTTCAGGACCATTTTTCTTTCACTTTGCCAAGTCCTTGATTCCTGAGTCATCTTTAAATTATCACAGATTGTAAGAAGAGTTGTACAGAACATCTAGTTCTGATCCTGTTTCGACATAGAAAAAAACCCCCACAAAACCCTAGACAAACAAAACCCAAACGAAATCCCATATGCAAACTCACTGTATGATAGAGGAAGGAATGACATGGAGAAACTTGAGGAATGAGTCATCTGAAACTGTGTAAGTACAAGGAGATAAGGCTGACAGCTGGCAGCTGACTGGGCAAGTGGCAGCCCTGCTGAGAAGCACCTGAGGGTTGCAACAGAGCCTAAGCTGAAGGCAAGCCAACAACGCCTTTTCATCACGAATAAGGCAAATGGCACACTGGGCTGTACTAGGAAGAAAAATAACAAGCCAGAAACAAGAACAAACGAAAGAAAAGTTACCATTCTGCCTCTAACTCAATGCTAGTAAGGGAAAACCTAGAATACTGGGTTTGGGGTTCTAGCTTCAAAAAGACTGTTAGGAAATTGGACAGAGCACTCCTGGGTGGTAAAGGGCTGAGAACTCAACCTCCAAGAAGACTACGCAAGCTAGATCATTTCAGCCAAAACGACTCAGAAGCAATTTAACAGCAAATGACATAGTGCTCAGTTCAGCAGGGGTCTGGACTACATAGAGCAAAGCTCCGTACTCATCACAGCTCTGGTTTTGTCTTATGAAAAGACTTTGAAACTGCTAAGCAATTAAAAGAATTGGGAAAGGCATATATGGAAAAATTAACAAAATTTTCCTAGTGTTATGGTAATTATCTAAGAATTGTAGGACTATCTCCCCTTACAGAAGTTGTTTCAATACAAAATGAAACAGGAAGGAAGATTGGAGGCATATAACACATAAAGAAATGGTCTGAATTAAATGAGTCCTGATGATGTAGTAAAGGATTACTTTCTGAGAAGAATGTAATGCAAAACAAACTCCCTGCCCTCCCTCCTCCCCCCAGCACAACTTTAACGTTTTATTTTAAACTATGCTTTTAATTCTTCTGGAAAAATAAACAATTACAGATGTCTGTCTGACATGGCATCAGATTACTGATAACTAACTTATGCATGCAAACTGCTTATTAGATTTTAGAATAATCTCCTTCTACTGTCTTACAGAGCTGACAGCAGAAAATCTTATTTCATTTTAACTGTCACTGTTATTGCCTATTTTATTTCAAACTCTCTCATCCCCAAGTTCATTAATAAAGTTTCCCCATCAATAATGTCACATTTACAATTAAGAAGTTAATTGAAAATATTTACAGAATAGGGTGTCTCCAGTTTGAAATAACGTATTTACAAGAATTATTTTCCTCTGAAAAACAGTCAAAGTTTAAGAAGAATAAGGACCAGTAACAGCTGAGATTTTAGAAAGAATGTTCTGTGTAAATACTCATTGCAATTATTTCTGACAAAAGCTCAACTGTAAAGTCCAGTTCCAAATCTACAGATGCCTTATTTTCTAACTCCGCTACTTTAAAATTAAGCATACTGTGATGAGAATGAAAAAGACAGCTTCTGTCTTGAAAGAGAAACTTCAGGAATTCCCTGCAGCCACTCAGCTTTCCCAGTCTACTTCTTTTTACAAGGAGCCTGATTCTATTGAAATCAGTTGCAAAGCCTCCTTGATTTCACAACTGCAGAAATAGATTTGACAAGAATTCTTTTGCATAAATCTGCAATGAATACTTTGGTAATAATTTAGTAACTACTTTTTGAGCAGTACAGATAGAAATCCTGCAGTTTCTACTCCTGTGTTTCTACTTCAAGCATGCAGGTAACATTTTCTGAAAAGAACAGAAGCAAAATATAGCAAAATATAATCCAGAAAAAAAGAAAAAAACAAACCAAAAAGACCTTGGATGAGTATCCAATCCTGCTTACTGTAAGCCCACACAACTGCAGGGTGCCTTGAATGCAAGAACCATCAGCAGGGACTGCTTAATGAAATTGGTACCTCAAGAATTTCTTGACAATCTACATTCTAACAAGCATATTTCTGAAACTCAATGAGCCTTACAGATATTAAAATAAAAATATTATATAAAAATTACATGTTACAATTAAAATATTATTTCCATATAAAATCCATATTTTTTTCAAAATACAGACATAGAAGAGAAACAGAGACAGGTTTTCTGCCTCAAGTTCAGTGTCCACAGTGCAAGAATTTTATACAACATAGTAGCCTAAATTAGTCATAAAGTTTCAGATTGCATAATGTTCTTAAAGCCAGGCACGGGTGAGGCTCTGTGTAGATTGTGAACATAAGGCACTGAAGCTTCATACACACACTTAAATAACTGGCTCTGCAAAACCTTGTGTCGCTATCTTTACGGAAAAAAAGCATCTGTCAGGAGGTAAGATGAAAAACTAACCCATATCCTAAGATTCGATGAATGACAATGGCAAACAAGATATTAGACTGACTGTCAAGAAGTTCTTCAAATAGAAAAAATATTGCCCATAAATAAGTTCCACTAATACCTACAGGCCTTTCAGTTCTGCATATGGTTTCAAGCCTCAAGTTGCAGTTTAATCTAGTTTTGTATCCCATAATCCTCCTCCTTCCATTGCATTTTTGTAAGATTGTAAATTCAGGTGGTTTTATTTTCTTAAATCAGACCCTGATTTAGGAAGGATCTGCATTTTGATCCTCTCCATCCGTAGTATTTTTGTTACCTTTCTCAGCTTGCTTTTCTCCTTCCACTTTGTTTCCATCATATTTTCCAGTGATTGTAGTTGTATATAGGATTGTTTCCCAGAGGGAAGGCTATTTTCCTTTCCCTAACTGCTATTCTCTATTTCTTCTCAAATGTACATATCTGCATGCTTGAGCTTTCTTCCAAAGCTCCTCCACCTCTCCTTTTTTCCTAAATTGTTTAACTACACACCAGATCTATCTTCCCTTCTCCCTTTTCCAGCTGCCAGGTTAATTTCCTCCTCATAGCATATCTTCTGTCCTTCAATCCCTCTCCACTCTTTCAACTTCCTTCACAGTGCATACAATCTATGTACATATATAAAGCTATTAACATTCAACACATCATTAAAGAAAACCTTGAGAATTCTACTACCAATTTCAAAAGGGTGGGGGCTTTAAATAATTTAAGAGAAAAACTGGCAGTTTTAAAAGTTAATTTTCCTAGGGGAGAAATCACACAGAAGCCTCCAATGCCCTTCAAATTCAGTAGGCATTTGAAAAAAATCACTAATGCTTTTTTTTTTCTATTCCATCTGACTCCTCCCTACAGTTGCTTGCTGCAATGCTTCACCCATCTTAACTTGATGATTAAACTTCAGTGCCTTCACAGATAATGCCATACATTGATTCTGCTCATCCATATGTCTTGCAGCTTCATCACATCAGGATGTGACCACAGACAACAGTGGACTTCATCGTTCTCATTCCATATTGAAAGGAATCAAAAAAAAAAAAATCTTTCTCTTTTTCACACATGGCAGACTGACCACAACAGGGGTTTCCTCATGGTTGCAGAACTGTTGTCATCCCCTTCTCATCATTTGTCAGGTTTAGCTTTTTTCCAAGGAGGGACAGAAATTAAGTAGACAGAACATACACTGAAAACAAACCAAAATGTCAAATTAGTGGATTCCAATTATGACTGGCTACTCTGTGTTCTTGTTTCAGCCTTCTAGGTGAAAGAGACGGGGCATTTTGCTGATGCCTTTTTAGCTACAAGTTTACACTCACCTCTTACTTAGTGGTTTGTTTTTTTCTTCATAGTACTCATCTGGTTTCTTCCCAAAGACCAGGCTTGGGAAAAGAACTTTGAAATCTCCCCATTTCATTCCCACTCACAGCCCATCTAAGTAGCTACATTAACACAAGAGGTCTTTAAACCAAACTTTTTCTTCTTGTGGCAAAACTGCTCTATCCATAGTCTGTAACTGGAAAGAAAAGCGATATGACAAGGTTTAGATTCTGACTTTCCATTTTTACATTTTCTGGTAACTACCAATGGGAAAAAAACAAATTCATTGAGAAGCAGACAAATATTAAACATCCTTTTTCAGGAAAATTATGTATTCTATGTAAAAAGCACAAGTTTATCACAAGACAGTCAGGATTTCACTTGAACATGGCAACTCTCTCTTCACAAGAGAAGAACAAACCAAGTAAAGAGGTTATTTTGCACACTATATTACCAGATTTCAAGACTGTATTTTATTTTGCTAAATCTGGCTCATCACAAAAAGCTGTTACACTTTAAAAAACGGTTTTCTGAGATGTCCACATAAATTGTGTTATAATGGTGATTTAGCAATATCCAGAAATGAGACTATTACTGCAGACAACATCTGAGGTTTTCTTTAATTTGGTGGCAGAATTTTTAAGACTCAGTTGGGAACTTGAGCAAATTTCTTTCAGAATATAACTGCCAACGTGATCCTGAGGCTGCTCACTGCTCTTGTTAGTAATTTCTTATACTTTTCCAAATTCTATTTTTCACCTGTTAAATCTCATTTGTAGTTATTGGCTCCTTCCAGTCTTGAGACAACAATAATATGAAACCAAATAGGAAACCAAACATTCCTCCTTAACAACGCTGTTGCCCAGGTGTTAAAGAGAGCAGAGAAGCTCTGAAAGTTCTGTTTGGCTTTCATTATAACAATTATAAATGCCACGAGCTTTTAGATGACATTTATATTTATTATAGTTGTGAATGGTCACACAGCAATCCTTCAGGATTTCACACACAAATCACCTATCACCAAAGATGACTTGTCTGACCTTGTGCATCTTTATTTTAATAAAACTGTTACAATAAAAAAAAAAAAAATCACTCAGGACTATGGTTTTATTTTGTTCTCTCTAAATACAGTTCTGCCTACAATGAAACCATAAACAAATCCTTTAAACAGTAACAGGAAAGTTTTGGTTAGAATGATTGTTTTCATGTCCTAGGTATAAACAAATTAATTGAGTTAGCTAAAAATCTCTTTCGTGAGCAAGCTTTACATATCGTGATGTAAAAACACTCCCCCAAAAAATCCCCATACGTATGAGCATTGTTAATAATTTAAAAAAAAACCAAAATAAAAACCCCCCAAAAGACATATGACACAAGATTTCAAAATTCTGACAGCAAATTTTACCTTCTTTTCATATCACTGAGTCATAGATAACAGAATAATTTGAGTTGGAAGGGACCCACTAGAATCATCAAACTCCAACTCCTGGCCCTGCACAGGACAGCCCCAAGAATCACACCATGTGCCTTATCAGTAGCTCCTTAAATTATACTAGTTATTACAAAATGTTTATAGTCTTTACATTCTAGAATTTACTGGTCAAACATTATTCCTTTGCTATCTTCTTTATCTCGATACAAATTTCTAGCTATCAGTTTAAAATTTGACTCCTGTTAAATACAGTTTTTTGCTTAGATACATAATGATGAACTTCTGAAAATATGCACGGTATAACACATCATTTTAGCAGTCCAAGCTTTAAAATATTTGAAAGAGTGATAAGCCTCACAACCAGAATAACAACGGACAGAAATTCTTTACTACTCTTTAGAGCAATTAGAAAAAAATTTCAAGCAATAACTTTAATTTACAACTCATTATTTAGGCTGTTAAAATGATTAAGCCTTCCACATCCATTGAAGTGACCTACCAATTTAAGCAAGCATAGCTTGACACCAGCTATAAGTTTGTAATACATTTACTTGCCTAGCTTTGTGCATGATATCTACACATTAAAGCGAGTCCTGTGTGTCATCATTCGACTTCATCATGCAGACAAGGCTTACCCCTACCACAAAAAGAGAACAAAGCATTTTATTTACCGCCTCACTTAGCAAGGAACAAAAATGTAAGAACTGTGAACAGTAACTTATTCCACAACTGAGGCTGTTTTCTCTTGCTTAAACTTCAGCCGCAGTAAGCATCACCATTTTGTAGAAAACAAGAGAAGACAATGGTGAGATGAGGAAAAAAAAAAAATCAGAAGACTAATTAAATGCTTCTTTTTAGTGTTCACCTGACATAAAAACCAAACAAGGACAGTGTGAAAAGTAACAACATCTACTGAGAAGAGTTTATTTTTTTTTAATTATTATTTTTTCTATTATTTTTTCAGTTATTTTTTGCTTACATTTTTTACCTAAAGGCTCAAAAATTAGAAGTCAACATTTTGTCTACATCTGCTAAAACATGCTGTCAACTTATGTCAATTTTTATTGTTTGGAGCACAGATATTTTTAGAAGAATTATATTTAGGAGCGAGTGAAACTAGCCTGTTCACATTGCACGCTACTGCTTAATACTTCTGACAGTAGCTGTTGTCTTTCTTTTATGGCCAATCTAAAAAAAAAACCATTAAGAGAACTACACTCTTGAGAACAGAGTACAGCTCCAGAAGTTGTTTAATGGCTGAGTGAATGCAACTACTATTTCAAGCAGTAACGTGGATTGCAGAGGTCAGCAAGGGCTGACGTGAAATGTTCACTTCAATTAGTTTCTAATACCTGAAGTTCAAAATGTTCTGACAAAGACTAACTTACGAATTCCATGAAATATCCATTATATACATGTCACAACAGAATGTTAAAGTGACTCAAGGCTCTTCAGCTACTAAAAAGCAGCAGTCACACAACATCTGCAGGTACCTTTTTCTCCGTGACAGCAGCTGTCAATCTGAGGGGCTTTTAATGTTGCACTGAAGCATAATGTCCCCTTACAGATGAGGCTCTCTCTGAGGGGCCATTTTGGGTAGGTGTTACAGACCATGGATGGCAAACACTGAGGTGAGAAGAAAGGCATTAGATGGCATTCTCTAAGGGAAGGTCATCACTGCCCTTTAGAAAAGCAGCATTTTGGGTACCTTCCTTTCTCCACTGAAAGGCAGCAAACCTATTGTGTCTTTGCATTCCTCATTCTCAGCTCTATTTTGTGGGTACACACAGAGGTACAACTGAGCAGGGATAGTCAAAACAAGGCAGTGTTTCTCAAACTGCAGCAAACAGATGCTCAGCAGCTTCAGGGAAAAAGGTTTGAAAACTACTTGTTTTAGAAAAAATTCTCTATACACTCTTATTAGCTGCATCACAGCAGTGAAGGTTTGCAGCACACCACTCAATTCAGGAAGAGATTCTTAAGCATATCGGGCACTGAAAATGGGGGAACAACACTGATAGGTGTTGAATTTTTTGCTCAAAGTCTCTCTGCTGCCTGTAGGAATAGATCACCTTTATAAATTCATGCTCCATTGCAATAAAAAAGCTGACAGTAAATCAGCAGTTATGGAGGCGCCATATTTAGAAGAGTGAGAGGAAAATACTGTGACTTTAAGCTCAACACATACAGGAAAGAACATGATCTTTCTGAGACTGGAGTTTGGGTGAGGGAGAAAAGTCCATAATCACAATGAAACATGGTTCCACAGCCTATCAATTCTCATTTCCCTACCAAGCCATGATATGACAGTTACTGGTCAGCTCAATTTTTGTCTGTCCCCAAACAGCATTCAAGACTACTAATATGCTATAAAAAAAAATTAAATTACCCAAAATGCATCTAACCACTTCACTCCATACTCCAAATATTAGGTGTGAGGGGAGGTATAAAAAAAACTCCAAATCACCAGCAGTGTTTAGTTTGCGGCATACTTAATTTTCCTAATAAATACACTAAGAGACACTGACTTCATTTCCACAGACCTAAGTGCATCAGCTTTTATTTAAAAGATACATTTTTTCAGTACTGCTCAGAAAGCTTTATTTTTACAGAAGACTCCAAGCAACAACAACAAAGCACGAAAACAAACAAATGAAAAAACCTCATTCCAACTTGCTTTTATTCACATGTTGTGTCAAGCACCTTCCATTACATTCAGTTTGGTCAAATCTGACCATACTGTTGAAGCCTGGATCTAATACAACACTTACAGTACACCTACTTGGACAGCTGAAAACAGCTATCTTTTCATGTCTGGAAATGAGCCAGCACTGCCTCAGCCCCATCATATTGCCCACAACAGTATGGACTGCCTTTCAGAGAAGAAACCTCTTTTAACCTCTTCCAGACTACTGACATACAGTATGATATGAATCTAAAATCTATGAATGACAGTAAAGGCAGCTAAACTTTATATTCCATCCCTTTTCTAGTTTTCATCTGTCAGATTTAAACCTACAGGCAACCTTATCTATCCACTGAATATGAACACAGCTGCTTACATTCATTCCTTAAAAAAAAAAAAATGAAGCAGCTCTCCTTATTTTCTCTTACAAAATGTGGCCAGGAGACAGGGTACCCATCTTTGATACTACATCTGTCCCCTACAAAGAAGAAGCATCTTCCTTGGCTTTTTCTGGGAGATCAAAAGCATATCTGCTACTTCCTGTGGGGGAGAATACATATATTAAAAATATATTATAGACAAACACAAATTGGAATACTATTCACCTTCCCTTTGCCATTGTTCCACTAAGCACAAAACCATTCAAGATTCACAAGAGCAGAAAAAGATCAAGCATTAGTGTAAGACTCAGCAGTTAGGACATACAATACATCCTCCAGATCTTATATTTTTAAAATAGATATGAATGTCACTTATTAAATCTTATCTCCAAGGCTTGCATAATTCTAGCCAAAATTAATACATGTACTACAGTGAGACCACCATGTATGAGGTATAAATTTTCATTAAGAAAGTTAGGAAAAAAACTCCACACCTGTCTGAACAACAGTATGATTACTATATCCAAGTGTTTCATTGACTGTTTTAAGCATTTGAAAATGTCTCCACTTTTTGAAGAGCCGTAACTCTGTGCACTTAACATGCATTTTCTTTCTATAAGGCTCCAGATATTACAACATTCCAACAGTCACACGCAATATACATTTTTCTGAAGTGTTTCTTTTGAATCAAAGTACTGTTCCCAACTGCAGGCGAATCAGGCTTCTCTACAATCCTTTCAACAACAATGTCCAAATGGTTGCTCTTGTTTCAACATGAAATCAAAACCATCTATCATTTTGTCTGCAACTCCAGCTAAGAGGTAGCTGAGCACTCTAAAAATAAAGCTAACAGATGTGTCTTGGGATCTAAATGGACATAATGTCTTGAAAATTAACTGAAACTGCTAACGTGCAAAAATGGCATACATGCAAGCTGCAAGGAAAAAAACCCCAAACATTAAAAGCTTCATGTTGGAAGTCAGGCTTTTCAGGAAGGTGGGAAATCAAGGTTACAAAGTCTTATAGTGCATGTTTGAAAGTGTTGCAACATGATCTCGTGAATTCCTGAAAAAAGGTGACATAAAACAGGTAGAGAAGAATCTGTACTTAAAAGTCTCTCAGCCTTTTAGAAGGTTGCCATCAAGCAGAGTCCTTAGCTCTCTAGCAAACATGCATCGAAACAAAAACTGACCAAAGAACAGAACAGTACCTCAACATCCAACATGTTTTATGACTGTATTATACAGCTCTCAAGGCATTTTTTACAACTGTCTCTATTTTAAAACCACATCCTTATCTCTCTGCTTAATAAAGTTAGTATTTTTTTTCTAAAAAGCCTCTTTCTGTAATGACACAGACAGTTTCAAAGAAGAAAAAATTACTATTAGTAAAGAAGCTCATTATAATCAAGGATGGACTAGAATATCTATAATCAGCATACGGTTTAGGATTCCAAAAATCTGAAACACTTCTTACACATTCAGGCTCAAAAATCAGCCTTGGTAGGCAGTGCTCCATATGCAAGCACTGAGCTACCGAAAGCACTTACATTTCTGAAAATGCTCAGACACAGAAGATGACCCATTTAGATTGTTTCTATATACAAATAGCTTTGCTTTTCAATGTATTCCCAGGAACAATGAAAGAAAGAATTAAGCGGCTGTTTTATGTGACAGGGCAAGAGACTGAAAATATTAAAAGTAACAAGGATTTTTTATCTACCAGTAAGTTATTCTACATGAAACTTCTTACCAAGTATTACTTTAGGACATCACTGATCATTAAGCAGCTACTTCCCACGCAAACTCTCTAATATCTAGGCAGAGAGCATGGTGTCAGAAGCTGTGAGAAGTTCAGAATTAAGAAAAATTTTAGGTCACAAATTTACACGCATTCATTAAGATGTCCCATCACTGGCCCACAGCAACCCACCACAGGAAGGTCATTCCAAGTGTTTCATGCTATGCTGTATTAAGCAAATCACCACACTCATAGGAACGGTCCACAGGTTTTGAACTTTTTGCAAATCAGATCTCTAATGAATAAACAGATAGTAAACTTGTGAGGAACCTATAGCTTACTAGAAGACTGTCTATAAATATGTCAGTGCTTTAAGAATCTATCAAATATGATAGATCTTAAGAATCAATCCCATCTACCTCAACTGGTTTGTTTTCCCCTTCGATGCAATATCACTACTATCAATTATTTTATGAGTACTGACAGCACTTGTAAAGATTGGAGCCATGAAGCACCACTCTGAACTTCCTTGCAGATAGGACAGATGACCATATAGGAGGAATACAAACCTATCCAGAGCTTAAAGACATTTATTTAACTTGTCACTCTGGAATAAAATAATGTGTTGACCAGCTGAGTAGTGACAGGTGTGGAAGAGAGGTCCAATTCTCCTCTCACAAAAACTGGACCTCTTTTAGACCAATAGTATGCACAAAACTATTTCTCCTTGCTAATAAAACTTTTTCCATCTTCTAGACAAAGAATTAAAATGTTTATAGTTAGAAGTGGAATGGATAGAAGCCTAGCTAAATTGGCTACACACAGATAATTCCTAATACCTGACTTCCATTACTGGAAATATCATAGCTGGTAGACAATATATTCTTTTTGGACTGAATTGTACAGACCCTCTTCCTGTAGCATGGAACTTGCTGAAGGCAGATTTGCTTGAAGTTCATTTCCGTGGGAAACAAAAACTGTTAACTCCTTTTTAATTCAGGGAATTTTTTCTTTAGTAGACCACTCATGCTAGCCAGAGCCACAGAATGCATCCCGTTGTCTTGCCTGGGGATGCAGACAGCATTGCTTCCAGTGGGTAGCCACATTGGAAGCTTCTGTGGCACAACAGCCTTGAATCTACAAGACTGTGGAGTAGCATCAGTTCGCTCTGCCTGTGACTGATATATGAATGCATTGTGCCATATAACGCCATTCCTCACCTGCAATGGAGGGCCCTGCAACACCAATTACGTGTTGCATAGAATTTGATCCATTTTCACAAGAGCAAATTCAGATAAAACTCCAATGCCAGAAACTTTCATTACCATCTCTACAGCAGTCTAAGCCACCTTCACTTCCCCTGAATTATCTGTATGATAATTTTTCCTCCTGCTGTGAAGATCATCTAATCACAGAACATTTGAGGTTACCCAAAACAGGATCAGCCAGAGCAGTTTGCTCAGAGTATTAAGATGTAACAAATACCACTGTCCTGTATTACCAGCAGAAACTGACATCTGCCATACTGGGTAGCTGGGTGGCACAAAAGTGCAATTTCCTTCCCCACAAATTAGACAATTTTCGTAACATCCTTTTCCCTGAAGAGAAGCTTCCAAAGAGAGAGTACCTACGGCAAACTCAACTTGTATTTTTAGTTGTGTTCTCAAGCCTGCGAAGTTTCACAACTGCACATGGAAGCACAGTTGGGAAAGTTTGACAGTCACAGCCTTCTCCTTTAATATCAACAAAAGGCAGAATCAGTTGAGGGTTGAAAGACCTCTCTAAGCATTTCTGCACACACATTCAGTGGCTAGTGGCTGAACAAGATTTAACAAGTTAAGCATTTCCTTTTTTTACTGAAAAGCTGACTCTGCATGCCACTTTTACAAGAGCTGGTTGAACTACTTAAGTTCCCACATATTATCAAGCTATAAATGACTTGTGATTTTCCTAAATTTGTTTTTAATTACTTGAAGCCCTGTTCCAAAATCACTATGGAGGGTGCTGTTTTGTTTCATAATGAGAACTTTTTGTAGAAAACTACTTATCTGGTACAGCTGATCTGTCAGACAGTCTATGTGAACCTGAGTGTGCCTGGAAGGCAAAAAATTCTCAAACCATGAACAGCACCATGTTGGAGAAATATATCTAAAAACTCTGACTTTGGCCACTCCATAGCCATTACATCTGAAGTGGCAACTGGGAGCTGCTGGACAAGCCACTTCAATATAGTATTTAGCACAAAAACTACCAGTAAAGATCTTAGTGTCAATCACTCTTTCAGTTTTCCATAACCTATGCATCTACTATGCACTGCAGATACCAGACAAAAGAGTTAGTCTGAAAGAAGACTCCACACCCAAAAAAGGCCCTCATAAACTTGCTGGACTGGTCTAAGACAGTTTCCCTTCATACATCAATTTTCATTCATGATTTTTCAAACTTCCCATCCCCATGCTACAAGCCATCTCCATATTCAATCTATCAATGCAGGAGTTTTACTCATTATCCCTCTGTTTTGGACTGCTTCATTTTGTATAAAATAGCTCATTACATCAAACAGCCAGAAAATTACTCCAAAACCCAGAAATTACAACATCTATTTCAGCTACAGAAAACTGAGAATACCTCACTGCAATGAATATTCATTTATTTGAGCAGTTATCTCTGATGAGAAAGAACAAAGTTCAAATTACTGGTTTGAAGCAAATAAAGAAAGGAGTTTAAGCTGGTTCTGTGTGTTCAAGAGAATTAGTCTAACAGTGAATGACAGATATACACATACATACATTTATCAAGAGAAATACAGGTACATTTAGTGGACACAGGGAAAAAGTCTCAATTCTCTTCTCCTCGCAAAAAAATGTATGGCTTCAATAAATCGCTTTTTACTGATTGAAGTTATTTTTGCTTTTACATCTGCTATTGTAGACCATAAATTCACATGTATTTTACAGCCCACTCCTCACTTTTTTAATCTTTCATTTCCTTAGGTAAATAATTCCAATCTTTTCATTCCCTTGAAAAACTCTGCCACATCCATCAAATCAAATTCTTTACAATACTGTCATTTATCTCTTTTAAACTAATTGACAGTTAATAACACACTTTGAATAGCGGATAAGAATTAATGAATTTGTATACAATGGCAGTTCCTTCTCTGTTTTTTTGCCCACTTCTGATTACAGCTATAATTTGGGTAACAATACCTTATCGAACTGTAATAACACTCAAAATTTTTGTTATATTAATACTGTTAATTTAGAAACTCTTCAGACATATAAATGGAATCTTATTTTCTGCTTCCAAAACACACTGGTTTGCATATACCAACAATCAGTTTTACATGCCATCCTGCCATCCTTTCACAAATCTTGCTCAGATGTCTCAGGTGACCTTTACAGTATTTGTGAATTTGACTAATCAGTTTTAAATCCTTAGTAAATAATTCTACTTCATGAATCAAATTCTACTGATGACTAATAGAAGATATTGGACAGCTACTGTTCAATATTTAAGGGAAAAAGTAAAGCCTCTTATAAGTTAATATTTCTGTTATTTCCTCTCAGAGATTTTTGTGATCCATGAAAATATTTTACCTCTCATATCATGGTTTATTCATTTAATAGCCTGGCACGAGGAACCTTCAATTGCACCTTTAAAAAGTGTATGCAAATTAGAACTATATTAAAATTTAATCTGCTATGCTACTATTGCAATCAAAACCCCCGGCAGATTAGTGAGGCACATTTGTCATTGCAGAAGCAGTACCAATTACATCAGTAATTTCAGTTAGTACTACTGAGTCTACCATCAGCCTTTGTCGTCATCACATACTTCTATCTACAGGCAGCTGTGATTGTAAATGATGAGAATTATGGGTGCATATTTTTACATTAAGAGCGCCCAACGATCTCCAGACCTGTTCCTTACGTACACTTTATGAGATCACTTGCAGAGTATTTGTTGGAAAATCTCCTTCAGTAACTTAAAATCTATTGACCAGTTTTCTACCAAATTTGTTCTTTGTGAAAACAAGAGACAAGTAGAGAACAGACACTCTACTAATACTCACAGAAAATAAATACAGCTTACCACAGAGCAGGGAAAAAGGGGAAAAAGATAGTACAAATGCCTTAGCTATAAAAAACCAACAGAATTTAATGTCTTTTTTTATATGCCAAAAAACCACACCTGGCTTTAGAATAGATTTCTGTTTTCTAATAAGTTTTAAATGTCATACTGCTAGGGCATTTATAATATTTCACTTCTGCATGGAGTCAGCTGTCAGAAGACTAAATTCATGTCGCAACCGTAGCATCTAACTGAAAAGTCAACCAACAAAAAGGTACAAACTCATTAAAAATTATCCATTATTTCTGATCTTCGTTAAGTGCTTTGCTAAAATGTAACTATATTTGTTTGTTATTCTGTAGTTCTTTGAACATATAAGGTAATTTATTACACCAACAGACTAGTATAAGCAAGCTGTCAATCTAGCTTCCCCCAAAAATACAGGCACGTATTTCCAGAAACGTATACACTTTTGATGACATTTTCTGTCCTTTAACTGATTAAAAAAAAACATTTTTCAGAGAATTAAGAAATCCAGTATAAATTTGTAATTATGCTAATTACATTTATATTCCTGGAAGTCTATAATTAGTTTTGCTGCCTCTCCAACACAGTACTCATTCAGCTTGTGCTACAAGACGCAGTTCACAGCACTGCATATGCAGCTGAGTAGTCTGAAGAAGCTGCACAGCTCCCACTCTCTAGCGAAGAGGTGGCTCTGCAACAAACATTACTTAGTTTGCAAAGTCATCTGAAATAAGTACAACAGTCTAAGTTGCTCCAGTCTTATCCCATATCATTCTTTCTTTGAAACCACACCTTGTAAACATGAAATATATAGCATGTAATCTGTGTCAGACAACCTCAAGATCCCTTCCAAAAAACTTAAAGAGACTGATTCACAGATGTACTGGAACAGAGAACTCTTTTTGCAATCTGGCGCCTTGGTATCTTTCAGAATCCGGGACATAGTCCAAGAAAACAAAAACTAGAAAAGAGGTATTATCACCCTTGCAGCAGTCAGAGGCTCCAAGGTGGTAGGAATAGCAGAGCGGGAGTTATAAAATGTGCTTCACTCTCCAAGCAGCTAAATTAGAGTACATCGAGATGCATCACACACAAGCAGGTGCTTATAAAAGGGCCCAATCCAAATGCTGGAGGAGTAACCTGATAAGACTTCCATCATGATACCTTTCCTCAGCAGCCAAAAGCCTATGAACAAAGGCAAAAAAACCTCGTTTTCTTTCAAATGCCATATTTCCTGCAGACAATAGATCCTCATATTTTAGTTCAATCCTCTGTCTGATAAGTATCATGCTTTTTTTCTTTTTTTCCCTTTCCTCCAAACTGCAGACTTACAGATCTCGATTGATGAGGAGTGTATATGCAAGTGGGCTGATAGCAGTTTAAGAGTATTAAAAAACATAGAGAAAAAATTGAATAAGCAGGATTATATGCATAATTTTCTGTGGGGAAGAAAAACCAACCAAAAATAGAGGGTGTGAGATAAAGCATGTCCATCATGGAAAGCAACAAAAAAAGAACTCTGAAAGAGCAAGTAAAGGGAAAAGGAAGTAGGATAGAATACATTAAAAGCAGAGGGAAACAGATTTCATTATCAGCTACAGGGAAGAAAAAGACTGAAGTGAAGGAAAATTTGTGAAATGTTGAGTTAAAATTTAATATATTGTACCCCAAATCGTGAAGCAAATCAGTCTCATATGGGACGTGTTGGGGGGAAGTGTTTGATGGTGTCCCTCCACCTGGAAACTGGCTGACTGAACCCCACCAAATTTGTCAGAGGTGTAGAATTCGCAAAGATACCTGTAAAATGCTAAGTTCATGAAATCAAGATGCTGTGAGTGTCTTGACCAAGGGAAAGGGTTCAGAATGCATTAACACCTTGTCAGACACTAGATGATCCACAAAAGGATGAGATTGTACTAAAAAAAAAAATTCCATTAGAGCTTACAACCACTCTCAAGATTTAAAAAAAAACCCGAACAAACCCACACACAAAGAAAAGAAGAAAAAAAAGGTAAAAGCCAGGTTGCTACTGCTCAAGGAACCACTCTTTAAAAATACTTCTTCCTCTTTCCTTTCACCAGGGGAAAAGACATGGTAATACTCGGTATAGTATTTACCACTAGGAGTAATAACAAACAGGTGTTAAAAGGCCCTCTTGATATGTAAAAGTGCTGTACCAAGGGAGACAGTTTTATCTACCTTTGGAAAATTAAAGCAAGAGAAGCAAAGTGACTGCAAGGAAAAGCAGCAGTGAAAAAGCTGGATGGAAAGCAAAGCCAAGCAACCCAAACCACCTTCCACCCACTACTTCAGTCTGCAGTTAGAACCAGCAGCATTCAATGCATAACATAACACATTTTGTGGAATTCAGTTAAAAGAGAACATACAGCACAGAGTAATCAATGAGCAGAGCTTTTTAGAAAAGCTGTATCATTCTTTCGGTTTGCTTAACACCGATAAACCCCTTCTTGAAATTACAAATCTGCAGTTAATAATCAAGATGAGCTAGTATATTAGGTCAACACAAATGACCAGCAGCAACTCCTCAGCTTTTTTGACAAAGCCAGATTTTAGATAATTGTGTATATTAGCCACCTACACTTTTAGAGCATAGTCAAGTCAGTTTTTCATACCCAGAAGTGGCATCGGCTTGCTTGCTGAAAATTAATCTTCGCTACTATTTAAGCAACAAGAATCTGGAGACAGTGTTCCCCTGAATTCCATCTCATGTGTTTGCTTATCTGCTACTGTTGGTACCAGAAAGGCAGCTAATTTAAACCTGTAAGTGATTTTTGTAGGTTCTACAACTAAAGCGTCTAGAATGCCAGATGATTACATTTCACTGGCAAGCAAACACTGATGCTTGGACACAATATAGCTGAACAGACTTAAGCCAACTACCAAAGCTTTCTGAATCAAACATTTAAAATTCAAGGATAACAAGGCAGAACTACTTTAAAGATTTTCAACACAGTTCTCCCAATAGAATATCACAGACTGTTTGCACAAATAGACCTTGAAATTTTTCACTTTTCAGGAAGCACACCTTTCAACTTCAGACAACACCTACAATCTGGATGCCAAGAGAAAAAGGAATGCAGTCATATGGAATCAGTTAACAATTACTGCCAATAAACCAACTGACTGCAGTGGAAGAACCACTTTTGATATTAATAAGCAGTGATTCATGTGAAGCGTCATATAGCTTTCCTTACTTATGGATTCATCATCCACAGATTTAAGACAAAAAAGTCAGCTCATTACCACATGAAATGCTAGGTCAATGTAGCATATTTCAGCTGTTGTTGATGCAAACAAAAGGTCTTGGTGCTGAAATGTGTGGGACTTTTACCTAAAATCCTGATTCTGTCGTACAAAGACATGGCATACCTGTGTCTAACAGAACAGATCTAAATGCAGCACCTTGCTCCACTCCACGCTATCGACACTTTATGTATGCCCTCTACGTTTATTCTATCCTTTTTTTAAAAACAAAGGAATCCAAGTGATACCTTCTCAAGCTAAGAAAACAAACGTTTCAAACCGTGACTGCTGAAAAGGGTGGAAAATTCGAACTAGAGCATTTAATCAGATTAAATGCCACTGTGTCACAATTAGATGTCACTGTGTGCTCACTTTAATTCTGAAAGCACATGCAGCTCGAAGGGAAGTCACGGCACTGTACCGCTCCAGGTGCAAGCGCGTGCAATGCACACACCTGGCGTTACAGCCAGCCCTTGGCCAGCGCTCCGTACTTCCCATTTATCCTGTCCGCGGGCGCGGCGGGCGCGCAGGGAGGCGTTCGGGAGCGGGCTGCGAGAAGTTGGAACCTACGTGCTTCTCCTCGCTCCCGGCCATCCCCCGCGATCTCCAAGCCCTCCTAACAATGGTAGCAGTGTTCCAGCGGGCAGCTCTGCCCTGGACTCGGACCGAATCCCCCTGCGCGCCGACCGGCAATCCCGCCGCCCGTCCGCACCTCGGCCCCCGCCAGCCCCGGTCCCTGCGGCGGGGACGGGCGGGAGGGGAGGGGGCGCCTCTCCCCGCACCTGGCGGCGGTGACGTCACCCCGCCGCCCCCCGCCCGCC
>VXBT01000852.1:743543-835170 GCA_013400235.1 Oriolus oriolus | reverse complement strand
ACCACAATTTACCCTTTAGGGTGTTTTTTCTCTTTTAACGAGCCACAATTTTAAGACGCAGCCCTACCCCGCTCGTTCTGCGGGGGAAGGGACGCCTCGAGCCCTGCTGAGCTGCCAGGACCTGCCCGTCCCATCATCCCCCGCGCCAAGATGTCGGCGGCAATCGCCGCGCTCGCCTCTTACGGCGGCTCCGACTCGGAGCCCGACTCGGAGCCCGAGACCGAGGGCGGCTCCCAGCGCTCCGCCGCCGTGCTCGCCAGCCGCGATGCCGTGCTGCACCTCCGGGCGCCGCCCGCCGCGCCCCCTGCCCTGCCCGTCGATGCGGCCCCGGAAGTAGCCGTGAAGGTAGGCATCCCTCCAAGGCCCGGGCCGCCCGCCTGCCCGGCGTTGTGTCCGCACCGCTGGCCTCGGAACAGTGCTGGGACAGCTCTGGAGCAGCCCCAGGCTGGGGAAGCGGGTCGGAAAGGGCGAGGTGGCGGCAGGGGTACCTTGCTGCCGCCTGGCCCTGCCCTGCCTTGCCTTGGGGTGTGGGGGTCGGAGCTGTGATGGGGAATGCGTGTGTCGGGGAGCTCCCATGGATTACAGCGGCGGGGGTTAAGTTTATTAAAGCTTGTTAGCTCCATCTGAGAGCGTGCCTTGATTGCAGTTCCTTAGATACTTGTTTGCTGTTCCCTGTGTAAGATGTTTTCATGTGTGGTTTTCCCGGGTGGTGGGGTGAAGTCGATACTTGATAGGGTGACTGCAACTGAATCCTGTTCTAAAGGACAGCCTGAAACCTGATTGGTGTTTCTATTTCGTTATTGCTTGGGGAACCTTTATTTTCCAAGTTCATTATCACATTGGCTTGCTTTTGGTGCTGGTTTAGTTTTAGGATTTTTTTGTACGGGCAACAAATTTCTAATCAAAAGCAGGCATCTTGTCATGATAACTGTCACTGTTACTGTTCTGCTGCCACTTGCTCAGAAAAGTTTCTTATCTTGTCACCAAGAGGTGGATGGACTCTTTCACTTTGTTGTCATTAGTTAATTCATATTCTATCACAATTTATCATATTTTTGTGTAGATGTTGTATTGTATGTAGTGACTGCGTTTGTTTATCTCTTAGAGGCTTGGAAATCTGGCTTCTTAAGTTGCAGCATCCAGCAGGCTGTCTTGTGCAGGTTTCAAAAGAAACTCTAATTAACATCTATAATATTTCCTGAATGTTAATGATAAGTGGCAAGTAGCACTGGATGTGCTTTCCACCACTCTTAGGCCTGTAGCAACAGGTTTTCCCTTTGCCGTGCCAGCACAAAGGTTTATGTAGTTGCTCAAGGACTGACATCAGGGAACTGATCTGAATTTTGAAAAAATGAAACTCCAGTGGAGTAATTTGTCCTCCAGTCCATTCCTTGATCTGGTTTGCACAAATGCTGTGCTGGTTCAGATAAATCTCCAGTGCCAGTGCAGAAACAAGCAGCAGGAGAAAAGAGTTAGGTGTCAGCAGCATGGTCAGTTCAAAGCTGTTTGCCAGGCTGTGCCCTGGGAGGGGTATCCACCAGCACATCTAGGACTGCCTCTGCCTCAGACAGAACGCTAACTAGAATGAAAAGGGTGTGAGGCTTCTCGGTATCAAGATGTTTGATTGTAATGTTGTCTATAACTTTTACTTGAGAACACAGATGAGGTGCACGTAACTGAAAAGAGCAACAACTTCAAGCTGAGGCTTTCAGAACACAGCATACTGGAGCTTCTTTTAGCACCACAACCTACTCTGAGGAGCAACAGGTCATTTATTTGTAGAATTATATCAGGCTTTCTTTTTGGACTTTTAGAGTTTGAGAAATAACTGCAGGTCTCATATGCCGCATGTTCTCAACACCTTCCATGGCTAAAAATGATAGTGTCCCTCTGGTCAGCAGGGGAAGCTTTCAAGACACCCCTCAGGAATTTACCCTGATTGTTTAGAATTAGAAAGCCCTTACTGAACAAATGTAAAAGACCTGGTGTTTTGAGTGTAAATCACAAGACTTCTCTAAGTACAAGCCTGGAAAAATAGGAAGCTGAGTAATTAGGAAAGCAAAGTTACAGTTCATTAATATCACTTCACTTGTGCAAATGTTGTTTTGACATGAATAAGGATCAAGTACTCCTAAGTGCATAGATATTTATTGTACAAAGGACCAGGAATGGGTAAGAAAAGGTGGTGGTTGGAAGGGTTAATCATACAATAAATATAAACGACAGCTTGCATTTTTGGCAGTTGAGAATGCAAATCTTAAATGGTTGGTGTTCTTCATTGTAACTGCTGCACCTGTTTCTGGTTCAGAATATTGGCCTGTTAACTGGCGTAGGCCTTAGACTTATGTAAACTTTAAAGAGGAGTGGGTCCTCACTCTCTTTAATGGCAGGCATCATTGTTAGCCCATTCACCTGACAGCATTTGGGCTACTGAAGAGCGCATATCAAATACGGCCCTAAGATGTTACTCCAATATGTATTTCATCTTTCTATAGAAATCTGCTGAGTCCTTGTTTCGAAGTACATCATAGTTATATAAAATCACATTTCTGTGGAAATAATGATTCTGTAATTGCAAGCTGTACTAATGGTTGGTAACTATTTTAAAAGTTTGCGGGGCTGGCTTTTGTTACACCCTCTTCTTACAGTCTGCTTGTTGAAATAGGCCTATTGTTGATCTTGATGTTAAATTACTCATAATAGATAACAGCTATAATTATTGGTGACTCCAATCCAGTAATACTTCTACTCTCATTCTAAATTGGAAAGCCCACTGGAATGAAGTTGCATGTTTCTGTTACTGTTTTTAGCACTGCTAAAATCACCTGAGGGAAGACAACAGAGGATGAAAGTTTGTGCTTCTGGTCCCTTCATGCAGGAAAGGATAGGTTGTAACTACAGGACATTCAGAGAGAGACAGCAGGACTGAAAAAGAGTTCTGCTTCTGTATGAGGAAGTATTTAGAAGACCAAAAGAGATGGCTGAAGTGTAAAGTACGATAGACACCTACAAAATCATTAAATGGCACAGAGAGGGAGTTAGATACTCTCTGTCTCTTCCAGTACAGCAACTATAAGCTGTCTAGTAGGAATTAGGTTCAAAGGAAGTTAAAGGATGCAGCTCTTCATGCAAGGTGTAGTAGGGCTTATTGTCATGCCAAGAAATACTGTGTGTAGAAGAATTTTGCATTGTTACAAGGAGAGTCTGGACAAGTACTTGGAAGAGATCCATTGAAGGATGAGGTGTCAATAAATACACAGATTTCCTCAAGTCTCACTAAGACCTGAAAATATTTGGCTGTTGAGAGAGTGCGGAAGTATCATCAAATTCACTTGCCCTGCTCTTACTCTCCCCTAGGTGCCAATTTTTCATAAGGCTGATGTTTTCTTTGGTGGGAACAGTGGATAGGTTAATCAAGATATTTTCTTTCTCCAAATATGTCATCAAGTAGTAGGTAAGCATGACAGTGTTGTAAATAGAGGCTGTTCAAGCAAGGGAGGGGAGGCCAGTTGCCAACAACCAAGCCATTGTCAAACCCAATTACAATTAATTTTCCTACGGTTTCTACTTCTATGAAAATATCACCCTAATATTGCTGACAGAGTTTTACCTTCACTTTTGAATTATAAATGTAGAAGGAAATTCAGGTAATTGCATTTCTGTGAAGAAATCACTTCACAGGAAATGTTGCAGCTATGAGCTTTGCTTTTGAGAGAACATTTATTGTTTGATCTCTGTCCAGGGTAAGACTCAGATTGGAGCAGATTTTATGATATTTCTCTACAGTGTGTCCTTCAGCGGTCTTGAGGAGAGGACATTTAACTGGGTTGAAATAACTAGGTTGGCCCAGCGCAGTAGAGGAGCTGGAGGATCTGTGTTACCTGTAATGTGAGAAGGGGTTGGAAGTGTCAGTTCCCTTTGAATCTAGTTTACCTTTACCACTATGCAGGTTACCAGAAAAGTTTTACATAAGGGGAAGAAATAGACTTCAGTCACACTTCTTAATGTTTTTTAAAACCTAATCCTGCCAGCTATGGAGAAAAGAAAGATACAAGGCGGCATGTGACAATTCTGTAGCAGTGATTGAACATTAGTAGACTTGGGAGGTGTTACTTGTTAGGAATGTTTATCTTCTTTGACGTAGTAGGTTTTCCAGCTTTCTTTGACACAAAGTATCTTGTAGAGAGTAGATGTTTAGAACTTGTCATCCTGCAAGATCCTGGGAATCTAGCGTAGTTCAACAAAACCATTTCGCATATGCTTTTCTTGCTGTTGAAGTTAGTGAGACGGTCATTTAGTGTTAGGAGTGCGTGAATGGGTAGAAAGAATAAAAGCTGATAGCAGCCAGTCTTAAGGTTGGAACTTCGCTGAAAATGCTATTTATCTCTCGGTAATAAATTTGTAAATCTTTAGAATGAGATAATGTGTATTTGAGAGCCCAAGTGGTTTAGGCAAGAATTGATAAGTGACAAACTGCTTAAATCTCGGTGGCTCATGGGATGCGGTCTTAATTGACCACATTTTAATGTGATTGATAATTAAAACTAATTAAATGTTATGCAAAGCAGCCTGCCTTTTTTAGCTATTTGACTAACTAGTAATGAATTTACCTGGAGAAATGGAATATTGTAGGTTTATTATCTGAAATGTCCAGAAAAAAAAGAAAAGCCCCAAACATATAGCCATCTAAACTCTCTGCTTGCATGAGATGAAGCTGGAAAACATAAGCCACATTATATTCTTTCTAAGGAACAGAATTACCATCCAGTGTTGCAGTACATGCTGCACCTTGGTCTTTTTATTTAGGGCTTTGTTGCCTATTACAGGGATTTTGCTTCTGTTTAATTAAAGAAATGTTTTTGTCTTGCATGCACGTAAAGAAACTTCTAGCAAGCTTTTTTAACGTATTTTTTTATTATCAAACTCTTTTTTGTTCTATAAATCAAGTAATTTTCATGGAAAGTACCACTACTGTTTTATACCATTCGGGTAGGAGGTTTTTTTGAAAAAAAAGAGGACTGTGGCATGTTTAAGGAACCTGTTAAGGAGGAGAGTTAATCTGATTTACTGTATTTGTAGTCTAAAATCCCTTCTATTTCCTGTCCTCTTTCTTATGCTTTAAAGTGGCCAAGCTTTGTGGTAGGACTGAAGGAGCATGCCTTGGAAGGAACCAGACATTCGGTGATCTCTGGGGAGTTATAATGAAGCACCTCCTTGTCTACACTTAGCATCAAAAGCTTCTTTCGGTCTCAAGATAGATTCCTTAGGCAGTGCTAATACTCCAGAGTACAGCCCTGAGTGCCATTCCTCTATAAGGGTGTGATCCTGTTTCGTTAAAGAAAAGGTGCAAAAGGACAGCATTTAACTATCAAAAGAATTTTTTTACCTTATCAAATCATCTCTGAACTGTAAAGCAACCTGATATTGTAAGTAAGTAGACATCACATCTGTTAAAGAAAACCAAAACAACTCAACCAACACAGTAAGTAGTTTGGTGAAATGACATAATCTGCCTCTTTTTGCCTTGTATCAGCAGTGATGCTTGCATCTCTCTGGACAGACACTCATTGAACCTGCCTACCAAACTTCAGTGGATCTATGGAGTGAGCATTTTCAGTTTTTGGTTGTCCTTATTTCTGCAAAGTTGTATAATCTGAATCTCTTCTGGGCTGAATTAGGTTGCTGAATTTTTCTATACAGGTCATATTTTCTTAGGCCTTTGATCATGATTCTTTTTCTTTTAGACCCTTTTCAGTAGCATGTGTCTTACCTGGCGTGTGGTGCCCAGTGTGGCTGCTGTATTTCAGTTGGGTGCTTGTTACTAGTGCTGAGAAAAGCAGAGAGGTGACACACAGAGCTAGGTTTGCAGTTTCTTTCTGTTATATATTTCAAGATAGACATATTCAGTAAAACATAACTTCCTACAATCTTAATTCTTCTGTTCCAGGTTATATGGGGTGTACAGCCTTTAATGATATTACAGTATGCCATAAAGCCCATATTAATACAATTTCTGAGTTGCAGCAAACGCCAGCTGCTTCTCTGCCAGTCATACATCTGGACTTTTCTCTTTCTCTGGAGGAACACTGTATCTGTTTGAGAGCTTTTTGACCCCACTTTTTATGATTCCTGTGCCTTTGAGGGTGGAAGTGATCTAGGGTAATACTTAGCCCTTCACTGAAACCACAGATGCCCTCCTCTTTCAGCTTAACTGCTGATCATCTCCCATCCCGCAGAGCCACTTGTGTCACACTTGGCACATAAGCTACAGGATGAATTGCTCACCTTAGGCTTTTAGATAAATCAAGACATTCCTGTGACCAAAGGAAAAGCTACAGCACAGCAGAGAGGCAATCTCTTAGATTACCTTATCTCAGTCACAGTTCTGGCAGACAGCTGCTTCTATGATCCCTTCCCTGTTAGTGGAGCTATGGCAAATGCATCTAGAATGCATGCAGTTAAGGCTGTTGCCAGCACAAAGTTACAGTGTTGTGAGACCTGTATTAACTTTTCTTGCTTTCTGGGTCCTAGAAAGATTAGTTCTGCTGAAATGGTCTTTTGGCAATGCATGCAGTTGTACCCAGAGATATTCACCCTGTGCAGAGGTTGCTGATGGATTCTTTCCTCTCATCCAGAAAAAAAAAATAAAGCCATAACCAAACTACCCCAATGCAGATAGCTTGGCAGTTGGTGACATGAATGATGGGCTAAGTTAATATTTTTAATATTTCTGCTACCTACCAGGGTCTCATAATGCTGTACAAAATGGCACTTATGAGATGTTGACCAAAGGGTAATTTGTCGCTTGCAATTTGAACTCTTGCCATAGACTAACATTTGGCAATATGTTGTGTCAATACTTTATATTCCTATCAAGATTTCATTTTTAAAAATACTGAGAAAGTAAAGTGGGTAGTTGGACCACGTTCAAATCATTATATAGTTTAAAGCAAAGTGATGTAATGAAAAGATAACCATTATGTGCTTCAGCAGCATGTTATGAGACAGTCATTTGATGCCCTAATGTATGAAAACGTGAATAAGACTGCAGGTCCTGAGGAGCGTAGCTCTGTTAAATATAACATGTGCTTCAATTTCAAGGCTCGGTGGTTTTCACACAGAAAGAATGTGCCTGTGGTGGTCTAGGAGTGAACATATTGTGTGGCTTTCAAGTGACTCAGCACTGTTCCACCAGCAGCGAAGTAGAACCAGAATTGCTATAATCCTCCAGCAGAGGATCAGCTTTCATGGCACAATCTGTTTCTTTTCTCAATTACCAAGCAGCATATAATAGAACTTAACAGGAAGAAAAGAGGAGGAAAAATAGCAGAACTGAAAAATTCTTGGCATTTTTTGCAAAACTGGATTTTTTTGCTTTTTCATATTAAGGAGCAGGAAAAAAACTGTCTTAATTTCAAGTAAACTGATCACTGTTTAAATGTCACTAACCATTGATCAGATAAATTTTGCCTTATTGTCAATTGCATTAGTTATTATTTTCTCAAATTTTGAGTTTTGTGGACAAGATGTGAGCTGTAGCTGGAAGAGTAAGCTATATGATGTGACTTGAAGTTGTCTGTGGAAAATGTCCTCACATCATGGAGCTGTGCAAGGAAGTGTAAGTTTGGAGGTAACACAGGTTAGGAAGTGGTTTTGGCATGCTCCTGTTCTCACTGGGGACATGTGGGGTTTTTGCTGAATGACTGGATTAGGCCTGCTGGGCTGTTTCCAGGCAAGTTCACGGTGTATGAAAGTCGGGGCTGTGAATGTACCGGTGGCTGTTGTCGTCCAAACCCAATGAATCAGAAAGGTCGTGTGATGAGGAAAATGAGGTCAGGCCGAGAAGTGGTAGTGCTGAGGGTTCAGGCAAGATCAGAGCAGTGGCTGGACATGCCTGTTAAAGTAATTGATAACATGGTGAGAGTAAAGCTTTCTGGTTGGACTTAACAATTCTACCAAGACAGTGGCCTTAGTGGAAAACCAATTAATGGGATAGCTGATGTCATGTTTTTATTTTGTTTTGGGTTTTTTTAACACGCTTTTTTTTTCTTTGTTGAGCAGTTTTAATAAAATATAATCAGGTAACAAGCCAAAGATCTTTAGGTACTGTTTTCTGTGTTTTAGAAAATCAGGTTTTAAAATCTTTTAAGTCTTATATGCATGAGCAAATTCGTAATTGACCTGCTGTTGAATTGGGGAGAAAAAAAGCTTCTGGGCATAGCACATCAGAGAATAGCTAACAATATTAAATGAGTTAAGAATGTGCCATTTTGCTCTTTCAAGATACTGTAATACAAAGCGAGATTGAGTTTGTTTGAGGTCATTTTCTATTAATGAAGTGACTGCTAAAATTTGATTCTCTGTTGTGCCACTTTCTGTGAGTCACAAATGCTTTTGGATCCTGTTGCAGGTAAGCACTGACTAAGCAATGATGCTAAGATAGCTTTTTCAGTATGATTACTAGGGGTTTTGTCAATATACTAGCACATTGTGTGTCCTTTTCCATTGCTGTTTTTCTAGAATAAAGGTACAGGAGGCAATGACAGTAATAATTCTGCAAAATAACATTCTCCTTCATTAACTGAGGTCTTGATGAGGGGAGAGGTTCTGTTGATGTGAAAGAGCCTTCATAAAGCTCTGAAACCAGGTTTTTTTGGGCACTGCTACCTTATCAGCCATTTTCTTTCTTCTCTGTCTTCTATTTCAGCTGCATGTGCCCTTCTGAATTTTTCCCTATGAGTTGCTTGAAGTTATTCTTTTGGTTAATCCCTCTTTCTTGTCCCTTCATCTATCAAGTTAAATTTTTGTCACAACAGGCTTGCAAATGTTTTAAGTACTAAAGCTGAATTACGTTTATACCTTTCAGTATAAAAATGTACCATTTGGAAATAAGGGGTTGTTGGATTATATGAAAATCATTGTTATACTTAATGTTTGTGCTGATATGTAATTTTGGTTTTTGCAGCTGTCTTTCAGAACAGTTACTTGTGATTTCTGCCTTCGACCTTTTGTAGAGTTCTAGCTTTGATACCTTTATATTAAATTCATGACCATTTTAATTGGTTCTTCTTTACAAGTCTGGTTTTCAAACATCCTAAAAAAAAGCTTTTCTTCAGTCTTGCTGCTGTTTTTAAAATGTGTGCATGAAGTCTTTTTTAGAAAAGAAATAATTATTCACATGCAAAAATATGCATGTGCCTTAGATGAGTTTCTCAGTGACCTCCTGACATTGGTTTTGCAATCAATATTATTTAAAAATAGAAACTTTGGCCAAGGTGCTCTTCTCTTTGATAACGCTGAAAGTGTCAACTTGAACTACAGCCCTAATTTGGACTGAAAGAACGTAATGTCATATATTTACATGTCTGTGTGTGAAAAATGGGTTATTAATATGTCTGTTTTATTTCAGGAAGATGTGGAAACAGGAGTCCACCTTGATCCTGCTATCAAGGAAGTTCAATACAATCCCACTTACGAAACTATGTTTGCACCTGAGGTAAGAAACAATGTTGGTTTTTAGAGCAGAAATGCCTTTGACTTAAAGGGCAAAGGTTCTATAAATTTTGTGTGAATTTCCTATAAGACAACTTTTTTGGATGCTTGCTGCATTTTGGAATATCGTTTTGGCAAACTGAAAAACAGATTCTACACAAGTGGGTTGGTATTTTTAGTGCTTGAATTTTAATATTCTGCATAAAGCTCTTCCAAGAAGAGTCTTAAAGTGTTTATCAGAATTATAGCTACGAAAATTAAAAATTAAGCTGGGAAAATAGCATTATAAAGATGTTGAGTTAAACATGAACTGCATTGAAGTGGTCCTTTACTATTTTCACATTTTTGCTATTTACTCATTGTGCTCATTAGAGCAGAATGAACATTTGTAAGACTTACAGATATAAGACTTTTAAGAGGAGGATTTAACATTAAAATGAAAGTACTTTCAGTTTAATTATTCACATCAGTATTAAGAATTTTAGTAACTTGAGCTGTGCTAAATTTGTATAGTGAAAAACCATTTAAGACTGGATTTAGACAGCCTGGTGCCATGTGAACCACTTTCCATTTTGTTATAGCTGACAGGCTATCTGAAAGATCGAAAAAGCTGTTCAAGCATTTAACTTTTCTCCGTATTTAACTTCTTTGTACAGTTTGACTTCTGTTCAACCAGGGGTTAGCATTCTAGGTAGACAAATACTGCATCAATCTCAAATTTCTACATTAGTTATGCTTTATGTTTAGAAAACCTTTTGAGGAACCACATAAACTGGCCTTTTCATAGTGAGCTTGTACTTGATCAAAGCCATGACGTGTGCAAGCAAAAGTACTGATTTAAACTTACTCCAGTGCTGCTGTGTGTAAATGTTTTAGTTAGGGAAACCTAATGTGGGACAGCCGTGGGTTTTGTCTTCTGAATGCTTGTACTGGTCGCATACTGAATGACAATATGTGTTGGTTTGGTCAAGTATCAACAAGTCAGGTAGTCGATATCAATCTGAGCTCTGTGCCAGTAATAAAGGCTAGAAAGTTCAATCCTGAAATCAACTGTTCAGAACAATGGTGTGATTACCTTGTAAAATAACAGATTAAGAAGCTTATTCAGTAGTCACAAAGAAATTTAAAGTTGAAATGATTTTGCATTACCATTTTTGAAAGATAGGTCTCTTTTTTTCTGTGTTTTTTTTTTTCTGAAAAAGTAAATACACAAAAATAACGAATTACTAATTCTGCTACACATTGTTTTAACATTTTTGATAAAGTTTGGACCAGAAAACCCATTTAGGACTCAACAAATGGCTGCACCTAGAAACATGCTTTCTGGATATGCAGAACCAGCTCACATCAATGATTTCATGTTTGAACAACAAAGAAGAACATTTGCAACCTATGGTAAGTCCTTAACAGTGGAATTCACCTGCATCTTTATTATACCCAGATTGGACAAATTATGTTGGTCTTGATAGAATAATTAATAGGACTGTAACTTCTGTAAATTGCTTTTTATCAGAATTAATAAAATGAGAAAAGGCTTTTGAATGAGAATCCATATGACTAGAGATCGTAGTATTTATTTGGGAAAACTCATTTTGTAATTCCCTTTTCAACTGTAATCCAGTGTATGTTCTACTAGCAAGCCCCTCTTAATTAGTTGCATCAAGTGTAGAAAACACAAATCGAGATTTCACACTTTTCACATGACTAACTGTAGATCTGTTATGCAAATAGATTCTTTCATGTGATTCTGACTCTCTCAAAACCCAAAGGAAGCCTTACTGAGTTGCCAGGTTCTTCAGTGGTTGCCTCTTGATACAAACTGAATGAACCGGATTTGCAGAGAGTGGGAATACATTGCTAAAATAGTCTTGGCAAAGACAGACCCAAAGAACTCTGTGTTGGTGGTCAGTGTTGTAACTGCTTTCTTATCTTGAATAACATTTTCCCTTGTAAATAGTGGCATTTGAAAAGGAAAGCATTTGAGTCTTGGGGAAGCTTGAGGCTCAAATAGACTTTTTATGAATTGTAAGAAAAATTGATTTTTTTTTTTTTTTTTGAGATAGGAAAGATATGGAAAGACTATGGATTGTAAACATTCTTTTGGACGCTTTTGAAAGAACAAAGCTGCCACGTGTTTACATATAACAATTGTTATTTTTTCTTCTGTGTTTCATTGTAAGCTGTATTTTCTGTTTTAGGTTTGTTTGCAAGTGCTTGTTCAGATGAAGTATTCTTTATATACTTGAAATTCAGTTTATTAGGCAAGATCTGATACTTCCTGTGTTAACTTAAAATGTCACAACACTCAACGTTGTGCACAACAGATTTGCATCTTTATTCATATTTGCATTCAAAATACTACTTCTTGCAAACAGTTTTGCCTCAAAAATCACCTTCCTAAACAACTATCCTTAATTTCATTAGGGCTTTATGCATGCCTGAATTCACTAGCTGCATTCTGTGATGCATGAGATTGGGACTTTATTGCTAACATTTGTGGTAGCTCACTGAGTTGTTAGGATGTGGAATATAAGCAAAATGACAATATTAAGAAATGGGTATCTAGTTTCATAGCATAATTTTAACTTACTTGACTGTAATTTTGATATTAGAACTTGACAGACAATGCAAGTAGGAGCCTCTCTTCAAGATCTGAATAGACAGATTAGATTTTGTTCTGTGAATTTAAATGTAACCTTTTGTGGGTTGGACATTTTTGTGTATGTAAAACAGATGTTGGGAAAACGTGTCTGTAGGCATATAGTGTTTGGTTTGGGTTTTTATTTGAAAAGTTTAGATTGGAGAAAGATAAAGCTAGTAAGTCTCATCAAAACTACTTCTGTTGGTTATGTCATCACTGTATAACAGCTGCCTTGAAAGCTGTATTACAAGCAAGCATAAAAATATATTTTTAAGCCATGTAACACTGGTAACTGTGCAGCTATCATTCAGCTTTCTAGAAATGTTCAATAGATAATGATCTGGTTACAGTGACAGTGGAACTAAGAAAAGGCTGAGGTACTGGCAATTTAAACAGCAAGAACACGCACTGAGAAGCTGAAATTCAAGCTAGAAGATGCAGTAAGTGAGCATGAGATTCTGGCTCAGTAGAAGATCTGTTAAAAACAGCACTCCTGTAATTGTCAGAGAGTTAACTATTAAAAATTTCGATGTTCTCTCTTTCCATTTTGAAGGATGTAATAAATATCTTCTCAAAAAACACCAAGTGTAAAAATGCAAGTAAAATTGATAGGCATAAGTCCAAGCCATATATCTTTTTCAAGACTGAGTCATAATACATTAGAAGAACAGGAGTTAACCTCTCTTTTAAAAGCTGCAGATCTTGAGACTTCTGGTCTCTGTTACTGTTTAGCACCATTGCACTAAGGCAGGAGGTCTTGAACAGATCTGCAATAGCTGGCAAGTAGATAAGCAGTGACTGTAAATGAAGGACAAAGGTAGTAAATGAGATCATGTATCCAAAACAGGTCAACTGTCTCAGTGTCTTTCACAAAAAAAGGACACCTTTATATTATGTATAATCCTGAAAGTTAATACATATTCATTGAGAAACCTGTATATTATTCACAAACAAAACCCAAGTGTTTTTTGGCAACTAGTCTTTCTTATCTACTTCTTGTGCAGTAAACATTTACTCTTAAAAGTACATTTTTCTTGTGATGCTTGGGTAGCTGAGAACATTCATGCTGTCATTGACTGAGGGTCCTTCTAGCCCTTTATTCAGTTAGACAAGTGGGCAGCAATGGATACCTAGTGAGGACTAGAAGAAGGAAGCAAAATAGTAATACATCTGAATACTTCTTTTCAGTACTCAGTCTGTCAAGCAAAGGCAATGCTTAAATATTTATTAATTTTCACTCAATTTGTTGGAGTGTCTCTGTTTTTTCTTTTTGACAAACTTGTCCAGCTGCTTCTTGAACCCATATGATTTTTCTTTGTACTCAGTAACCTCTTTCAGGCAGCTCTGCAGTTTAGCAGCTCCTTGTGTGAGGAAGTATCTCTGTTTCGAACTTGTGGAACTTAACAGCTTTCTAGTTTGACTTCATATCCCCTAGTCTCTTATGCTGGAAAACGAAGTGAGCAATCATTTCTTATTCACCATATGTGTCATTCCTTATTTTATAGATCTTGGCCATAGCTTGTTCTCAGTCTGGATTTTTTTTTTCTCACCTGAATAGATCTGGTCAATCATCTTGTTCCTCGGTTGCAGCGTCTTCATGCCTATGGCTGTCTTTGTCTCTCTTCTGTATCTCTTCTAGTTCCACTGTATTGCTCCTAAGATGGAGAGCAAAGCTGTGCACAGTGGTTACATGTTAATCTCACTGTGAATTTGTTCTGTGGGTAGCTTGCTCAAAGCTACTTGCTGCATTTTTCCAGATGATTTATCAGTATGTTGAACATCATGGGCCTGAGCACGAATCTACCAGCAACTTTCCTGTGCTGTGCAAACCAACCATTTATTCTTGACAGTGTTTTAATAATTTTTCACCAGTTGACCATGTAAGGACTTGTGGCTTTTTTAAAGTGTCTTTAAGGCACCCTGTACTCAGTCTAACTTGGTTTTGTGAAGGTATCCAAGATGAACTAAGCTTTGCTTATTCACAGGATTGTCACCTCAGAAATATTCTGGAGGTTTTGTCATTGTAATTTATCTGTAGAGAAAACTGCAGTGTCTGCTCTCCTGCAATATATAATTCTCATCCAAGTGCATACTCATTTTCTTTATTGTAGTTTCTACTCCTTGAATTGTCTAACCGTACAAATGTCTGGCAGGTTGATCTGTAGTTCTTCGTATCTCCTTTGAGATGTCTTTTGAAAGATGGCATTGTATTTAATACAAGTCCTTTTCTGTCATATTGAGGTGAGAGTTTCTGCACTGTGGTTTGACTTTAGATCTCTTGGGTGACTGTCTCTGGTCCTGGTGTTTTGTTACCGCTTATTTGACTCTTTAATCTCCGGACATTTTGCTTTGAGGTAGGCACAGTGTTATGTTACCCATAAAAAAAGTTTCTGGCGCAGGTGTCTACCCAAGCTCCACCATAATCATCATGTGTTTAATACAACCCTCACAGATACTCTTTTCAGTCCTTCATCATCTATTGGCCTATACATTGTCAGGTACACTTTCTGTCCCTGGCAGTTTTGACAGAGGCCAAGTGTTAGTTTTTATATAAGATTTCCATTGCTTTTGGGAGCAGGCTGCCTTAGTGTAATGTTTACTTTGTCTGCTGGAGTTTGGTCTTTGTATCTTCCACATCTGGATGCAACTTCAATTCTTTGAAGAATAGTTTCTTATTTCTAATAGTTTCTCTACTTACTCTTCAGCTGGGCTCACTTCCTTCTGGTTGCTTTAAAGTCGTCCTTTATTAGCTGGCAGGCATTAGTTTTTTTTTTCTCCTGCATGGTGTCTTTGAAGTGTCCTTGCATTTGAAAAAAGCTTTACCCTTTGGTGCTCACTTTCTGTTCCTTTTAAAAATCTTTTCTTAATATAGCCCTCCTGTTTTGAAATTGAAATCATTGTCATAAATGTTTCTTTTGTCTTCCTTTGCTTTGTCAACAATATTAGTTTTATACCCTCGTTATGGTCATTGTTAAAAGGTGTACCCTAGGAAAGAATATCTTAAAATCAAGTTTCCTCCATGGCTAAACCAGCTTCTTTTCATGTGAATCTCTGGCGTGACTGCTTCATGGTACAAGTACATTGTGTAAAAATCATCACATCTTGGTGTGAGATTTGCACAGTCTGCTACAAGGAGATGACTAAAATATGTCATTGTTACTGTGCTTCTTTCCCTGGCACCTGTTGTTTAATCTCTTTCATGGTTACTGCATTTTCTGTCTTAATGGTCGGTCAGGGAGTTCTGGCAACAGTACTCACCACTACTTAGACCTGGAATTTCAGTCTACAGGATCATTTAATGCTCATTAACACTATTAACTTGTTAATCTGATTTGTCTTTAAGCTTTCTATGGCATAGAGCATGTTTCTGCCCACTGGTATGACCATCTTATTTCTGTATTCTTTCTATCCAATTATGTCAGTACTGTCCTACCAATTATGTTAGATTATTATTTTAAAACAAGATATTTCAGTGTTACTGTGTATATTTTTAGCCTTTGTCATTTTGCATGTGTGCTTGGGTTTTCCATTTCCCTGCTCTCAGTTTAAATAGGATTCTGTGCTTATTACTGTCCCTGCTACCTGAGGTTTCAGATCGCTGTGCCACCTTTTCCTGGAGGATATGGGTTTCTAAAGATTGTGTGTCATTGCAAATTGCTTACTTTTCTTTAAGTAGTTTTTTTAAAATATTATATTTCTTTAAGTATACTCCCCAACCATTTTGTCAAAAAGTACTCTTTGAACCTTCTCAGTGCCATCAGCTTTTTAATTTAAATGAGACCTACCCATTTCAGTAAGGTTCCCTTTATTCCAGGAGTTTGGGGAAGTGAAGTTGTCACAGGCCCTGGAGATGTTTTCTACATTAGGGTTAAAATCTGCAGTGGCTGAGAGAGCTGGGACTGTTTAGCCTAGAAAAGAGGAGTCCTGAGGGGGAGATCTTATTGCCCTTTCCAGCTACCTGAAAGGAGTATGCTGATGGCATAATCCATAAAAACATTGAATAAAATAGTCCAGGTAGGCATTTTATAATCTTGTACAAGATCTTCTCCCAATTTAATGGAAAGCCATTAATAATTGCTCTGTGGGAGTCTGACTTTTTAAATTGGTAACCAGTTTTGCATCTGCAGTCCTAGGTAATCTACCCTATTTTGATTCCATTGATGTAAGGCAGTCTTCTTATTTTAATTTCAGCTATTAAGGGAAGGCTGTCTCTCTAGAAAATAAAATTCCCCTTCACAAGCCATTATGATTTAAAATGTTTAACTAGCATTATTTTTTCAATGTTGCATTCCTTGGAGCATGTCAAAAAAGACTAGGAAGTCCTAACATACAGCACATGTTTATTTTTCTGTATCTGTGCTCTCAGCTGAAGGAGTCTCTTTTCTTGAAAATTACCTTTTCAGTATTGTTAAAAAAGTCAATATATGAGCATATATACATTTTCAGAAGCAGAATTACAGATTATGTTTCACATGCTGAACACAAGCTGTTCATTAATATTTTAGCCATTTCATAGCTATTTCAGCATCAGTGCTTGTCCTAAAAGTGGACTGCTTCATTCATGCAACATTTGGTATTTTTAAATCTCTTCTTCACGAGATATTAATGTCCTTTTTAATAAGAAATAGTCTTCTCTCCACAAATCTCAAAGCTCTTTATGAGTACTCAGTAACTTGGTTATAGCAGGATTATGTCATCACTAACACTGATATTTTAAGAGCCTAAAATAACTGACTTGGAAATAACAGTTGTGGGGTTTTTTTTTAATCTACTTGTGTTACTTGCAACACCTACAGTCAGTATTACCTGTTAACAATTGTAGGCACTTTATTCTCTGATTACTTTGATTTTACAGAGATGCCAGTGCAGAGTGGGTTAGTCCAGCTGTATTTTTCTGCATACCTGAGCTACCTTGGGTCTCTGTGTGCTGCATTGCACAGTGTGGTGTAAACAGGCTTTAATTAGCTGTCTTTCTGGAATGCACATCAAAGTCTAATTATTTAACCAACCATTTTCAGGTGCACTGAAATTATGGATGTAGGTGGAATTGTATCTTTCGTTGCTAAAATGTTGCGGGAAATATCTGCCTCCTAACTAAAACTGAAGGAGGCGTGGAAGTCAGGGCACATTATGTGGGATACCAGCTGAGTAGGATAAAAGCAAGCTGTCTTTTGCAGCTGCGTTTAGGAGTCCCAGCCAGAAAGAAAATATTCCCTTTCACATATCCA
The DNA here is from genome assembly GCA_013400235.1 of Oriolus oriolus. Taxonomy (NCBI): domain Eukaryota; kingdom Metazoa; phylum Chordata; class Aves; order Passeriformes; family Corvidae; genus Oriolus; species Oriolus oriolus. The sequence continues at coordinate 817,809 of VXBT01000852.1, read as the reverse complement.
CTAGAAAGTAGAAATTGTTCAGAGCTTTTCTATGAGAATGATGCTGGACCAAATTCAACTCAACCATAAGAAGTCTCCACTTCCACGGGAAGCTGTGCTTGGCCCAGGGGCCCTATTCATGGGAATACTGTCCCTCTTTTACAAGTACCAAGCAAATAGAGTCCCGGAGATGGTGTCAATACAGTTGGAGGACAAGTAAACCACTGTATTGATTTTGACATAAATCCAAAGTAATATCTCTCTGCTGTTAACAGAAACCTTATAGCTTGGAAGAGAACTCATTGAAATAGTGGCTTAGTAAAAGCAGGCAGCTAAATTAGGGGAAGTCTGATTGCAGTGTTGGCTCAGTTTCGTTATCCACGGAAGTAAATCCTACCAAGAGTCTAGAATAAATTATTTTATTGTTTAACATAGGAATAGAGGGAATGTATATTTCTTAAGATGACATTGGCATATACTTCTCTCCCTGTATCGTATTCATGGATCATCTGGACATATGTTGTTCCACAGCTGGGTCTTAACAGGTTTGAAACTACAGGGCTGGTCCAGCAGGTGGATTGCTCCTTTGGGATGGGAATACCTGCTGTATTCTTGGAATGGCTCTTCTAGTAATTTCAGTAGTATTTTTTTTCCCAGCATCTAAAATGAAATTAGCTAGACCATGTTCTAGGAGAGTGGTCTTTCTGAAAAATGGCTAGGGAGACAATCTCCTTTGGTTGTTGGAAGGGTGTTGATAGGTTCCCAACTTGTAGGCATTTGTATGTGCCTTTATGAGCCACTGGTCTCTAGAGTGGACTGGATAATCTCCCAGTGTTCATTATTGTCTCTGTGAATCAGAATACAGGACTTGAATTGTATGCTGTAGGATTTAATTCATTATGTGTGTGTGATTACTTTAACTGGTGGTTTAATATCTTTCTTTCTCTTTTTTTTCCCATCTTTGATACAAAGAAATTCTCATTGAATCCTCAAGAGACATTTTGTCACTTAAATATTTAATAAAAATTGGTGTTTTGTCCACCAGGGTGCAGTCTTTGCCAAAAAAAAAGCTATGGTGGTCAGTAAGTGTTCCGTGCACCCACCTATTCCTTGGAAACCAAATGAATTTATTTGTCTATCTTACAAGAGCATGCTATCCACTTCAGGAGAAATGGAGAAAAAAGTTAGATATATGTATTAAAATTGTAAGTATCCTCAATAGCTATGAAATGGTGGTTCATTTCATAAATTATTTATAAGAGTGAATGCAGCAGATTTTGTTGTGGCTGGGGGTTGTTTTGTTTTGTTTTTAGTGAGGCTCAATAGCCATAGTCAGGAAATGAAGATGTGAATACTTAATTTTTAAAAATTAAAGGCCATGACTGCTGTTCTGGTACCATCCACATTAGTTAAAGCAACTCCTTTCAAGTTGAAGGAACAAGCTTTCCCAATTCTGGCAGGAGGAGGATTAAGTAATTTTTGCTATGGGAGACAGAATACACACGAAGCCCTAGAAAACTTCATTTATTTTGTTTTTTCCCCATCTCTGTCCTCTGCCTTCCAGCTGCTGCCACCCCAGGACTGCCAAAGATGAGTAGCACTCTCTTTGACCCAGCAGAAGTAGTGGGCAAAGCAGGAGGCTGCTGCTGAAGCCAGAGGGCTCTCTGTATGCAGCAGCCACAGGCTGGTTTCCACGTGACTTACTGGCTTTGCAAACCAAGGAGCAGTGCCCTGCACTAAAGCAGCATCCATTTAACATCATGTGTCATTGACCTAAGATTTTGAGCTAGTCTTTTCCTTATGCCATGTTACAACAAGAAGAGGTTGCTGTGGCATTTCAAAATCTAATGTTTGCATTGCAGCAAACTGGCCTGAATTCAGCGCTGACCTCGCTTGGAGCAGGGGCATCCTGGGGTCCCTTCCCACCAGATTCTGTGACTTGGCTTCTTGTGATTACCCACCCTTTGTATCTTACGTTATGTATTTTATGTTATTAACCGTTGCCTATTATATTTCTTTGTTTGTCTGTGTCGTGCAAATTTAAGCATTCTGATAGCAATATGTACTCAAGAGCCTCATGGTACTACTTCGTGGTAATCTTTATGCTCAGGCCAAGTGAAAAGTTAATGGGATTCCAGAGTTTCAATCCTTCGTCATCCTCAGTTCATTCAGAGTCAACAGGAAAGGATTTTGTACAAGTAGTAAAACTTGTACAGAACTGAAAAGCTTGAAATAACAGTATTTTTTTTTCCTCTTGTTTCAGGTTATGCGTTAGATCCCTCTGTAGATAACCCTGAAGCTGCTACCAAATATATTGGTTCTGTAGAAGAAGCGGAAAAAAACCAAGGTAATTAATTCAGAATCTTGTATAAATTACGTGCATCTCTTAACTGTTTTCATTTCTTCTTTACTAAGAAATGGAATAGGTATTAGCAAAGGAAGGTATTATGGGAGACTTACCCATGTCCAAAAACACAATAAAGAAAGAGATGTGTTGCAATTTTAATGTAGAGGGGGAAGAGAGACATTGGAGTGTTTTGTTTCCTTGAAGTAGCAAATGTTTCAGGCTGTCACGACAAATTTCAAAACAGGGTTTGCAATGTGCCATTGCATGAATACAATTTATCTGTACAATTTGAAACAGCTTTTTGGTCCTCTTAAATTCTGTCTTAGCTAATGTTGTCATGTGTCTGCGTTAGGATACCTGTAATGTTGAGCTAATCACCATAACTGCTCCTCAGGAGCAAACTGATCACTCTGTGTGCAACCTCTGGCACTCCTGTTGGGAGCTGCATGTTATCTCTGCTTAGCAAAGTTAAGCTCTTTGGGCTATTTGGAAAAGAAAAACCACTGGAAGGTTGCCAAATGGTAACAGCGTGGCATGCCACTGGGAGGATTGACTGCCAGAGGTATGGGGTTTGTAGCTAATATGTTAATAAGACATATTTAACACTCAAAGGGACTTTGGGACTCAAAGTTCGCGTTGGAAAACTCTACCTGTGTAAACTTCATGGTTATGCTTTCCCTTGTATGTCTTTTTCAAACATCCTATTCACACGGATATACAAAGGATCTTTATTTCTGTGTCCTCTTCCTCGGAATATATCCAAGCTTATTTCACTCTTTCCTTCCAAAGAAGGAAATTACTGAGATGAAACCATTAAAAAAAATTTTTAAAAACCCTTTTCGTAACAGAATTTCGTACTTCATTTTAAGAAAACCCTTGATTAATGTGCAATTCCTTCTGATCACTGCTTAACTTTTTACGTTGGCCATTTTCCCCTTATTTGTGTAAAGCTTCTTTTGCACTGGATGGGTATTACTGCTGCTGTAGAAAAACATGGTTTGAAAACGGAACATAATTGTATATACAAGCTTGAAAAACTTAAAAGGTGTTAAAATAATTACCTACAGGTTTTTTTTCCTCCCACATCTATATTGTATAGTGGTTTTGACACATGAAATTCTGAGGGTACGATATTTGTGAAAAGCTAGTGTTTCTGTGAAAGAACAAGATAGTAGTTGGAGGGGGATGACTCTGGCAATACTGACAGACTTTTTAATAGGGCCTGTAGCAATAGGACAAGGGTAATGATTTTAAGCTAGAAGAGGATAGATTCAGGGTAAACTATAAGGAAGAAATTTTTTACAATGTGGTTGGTGAAATACTAGAACAGGTTGCCCAGACACGTAGTGGGTGCCCCATCCCTTGAAATGTTCATGTTTGGGTTGGACAGGGCTCTGAGCAACCTGATCTACTTGAAGATGTTGCTGCTCATTGCAAGGCGGTTGGAGTAGGTGACCTTTAAAGGTCACTTTCAACCCAGACCATTCTATAATTCTATGAATTTTTACTAAATTAAAATACACAGTTGTGGTTGGGGTTTTAGGAGACTAGTCTTATTTTTGTTTTGAGGCAAGTTTGTTTGAAACTGAGAGGGGTCAGAGGGATCAGAAGCCAAGAAGACTCTACTTTTGAAAACTACACTATTGAAAGTATGAAAATTGATGTACTCATACAGTCTGCAGACTTACTGTTAAAAATTCGTGGATACATGCGTGGTTAAATACTCTAACAAGCAAGGGTACACAGTTAAAGTGGTTCCTGTGTTACTGTGCGTAGTTAGCAGTGTTCACAGCTGGAAAAGTGAGCAATGCTTTGGCCAGTTTTGCTCAAATACTTTTTCTGTGTTGTGCTTTATACTGAAAGGAGCAGTGGTGGTGGCTTTTCTTGTAAACTGGCTATGGTGTGACCTCTGATGTTGTATTCTGTGTTAGCAGTTAGTCAGTGTATTGTTTCCTTCTTCAGGTTTAACAGTGTTTGAAACAGGACAGAGGAAAATTGAAAAAAGGAAGAAATTCAAGGAAAATGATGCATCTAATATTGATGGTTTTCTGGGACCATGGGCAAAGTATGTTGATGAAAAAGAAGTAGCCAAACCATCGGAAGTAAGTACTGCTTTAACAAAATGGATACAAATTGTTAGTGCATGGCAGTGGTTTCAACAGAGATCCAGCTGCACTAGTGCTTGTTCAAGCAGAAGATCCATGCTATGCTTTGGGGTAATAGAAACATTTTGGGTGATATGTCCAAGATGTTCCAAATATTCTGCATTCAATTATTTGGAATGCTTTTTGGAAATAAAATTAATTCAATCTGTGTGTGGAGTCTGATTAAAAGAAGCAGCTTGGACAAAAAAAAATGAAAGTAAAACTTTTTTGAAAAAAAATGGGTAAATGGAAACCCCCAATATCACACACACAAATACACACACCCTGAACCATCCAACAAACAGATACCCTTCTTGTCCAGTCAGTGCTTCGCTTTAGTCTATGAATAAAAAGATAATAGTTCTCTTCAGTGTACATAGCTTTCCAAGTTTTTATGGTTTTGATAAGTGTATTCTCTTTGTTGATGCTTAGAAATATTTCTAATCTCATTTAACAAATAAATATGTTCTTAATAGTGAGTAAACAGTAGTACAGTTCTGGATTTTGTTATGTGATTCTGAATGCTGACTTTTTAAGAGATCATGTTTTATTTTTTCCAGGAAGAACAGAAGGAGTTGGATGAAATAACAGCTAAGAGGCAGAAGAGAGGAAAACTAGAAGATGATAAACCTGGAGAGGAGAAGACTATATTACATGGTAATGGCATCTTCCTGGCTGTTCTCATTTTCTAGCTCGCTGTGTTTTCTTGCCTGCTGTGTTAATTAGTAAGGATGGCAGACAGCCTCAGCAGTTTTGCTGAGGCACCTTGATGTATTGGAGATAACAGCACTCACAGGCATGAGCATAAAGGACAGGGAAAGAGATAAACTTGGACTTAATTCCACTTCGTAGTGTGAAGAGCAGTGTGGAAATGTCGTTTTTCAGGGTACTGGTTTTATTTTATTTATTTTTAATGTTACTAGATGCACATATCCCTTTCCTGTTTCACAGAGCAAACATGTTGAAGTTATGAGTTTGGCTTAGTTTCAGCTTCAGAATTACTATAGTTTTATGTGCCAGTATTTTCATCAGCAGGTAGTGCTCTGAGTTATGGTTTATGAACAATTTAGAAAATCACTTGGACTTTACACTTCCTCAATTTTTAATGTAAATGTTCTTGCCATCATACTATGAATAATTGTGTATCAATTAATTACCCTACGGAAGCAGGGTAATTAATGTGGCACCTTCAAAGAAAATGGTTTGGTAAGTCAGTAAAATTCAGTAATTTTTTGAAACTGTTACTTCAGCTGTGTGCATACAAAACAGCCCTGTGTTACGCTGCTTGGTGCAGATAGTTTACTGCACAGGGTCTCTCTTTGTGTACCAATTTCTACAGCCAGGCTCACATGCACAAGCTGTGAGCATCCTTTCCACTGTGCACTGAGGAAGAAGCGGTGCCTGTGAGATAAGCATTGCTGACATTAGTACTTTGTTCTGTTTATGTGTAGTAGATCATGGTAGTATTTATTGAACAGCAGTGAGCATAACAAACATGAAACTTGAGCCACTGAGCTCCCTATGGACTAATTATTTTGTATCCATGTTTTCATGCCCTCTACCTGGAATTTCAGTGTGAAATACCTTGCCATATAAACAGTGATCTTCTCTCACACAAATGTTCCAGAAATGCACCATTTTGAAGATGTGTGTAAGCATGGATACTGTGCAAAAGTACAACCAAAACTGCCATAACAACATTCCAGAAACTGAGAAATTAATTTAATCAGTGCACAGTTTATTGTCATGGCTACCCAACCTGCGTCTACTCTGAAATAATCCATTTTCATGCACAATGCATCTCTGTGTTTCTGACTGTCCAGTCGCTTCTTAAATCTAGTTAAAGAGCAGCTGTTGGCTGCTGCTGACCAGTATTGGTTCATGCTGGCCAAATGAATCTTTTCTTCCTTGATTTGTAATTCTGTTGACATGACTGACACAGCACAGAGCTGGCCAGAATGTGAGTTGCAAGCAAATGTCAGGGTTAGAGTTGCACGTTTTAATCTATGTAGAGGTAGTCTAAGCGAAGTCTTTTTGGTCAGGGGAACTCTCTTGCTGTTTGATGATGAGTAAGATGTATAGTAGAAAGATTGGCTTTATGTTTGGATTGTCAGATTCCAGGCAGACTTCGCTGAAATGACTTAATTTGAGTTTAACTGATGTCAAATAAGATTCTGCATCTGTATCCTATTAAGTTGTTTTTTCTTATACCCTCTCTCTCACCTCTCCCTCTACAGCAGAGCAGCTCTGTTGAGAAAAACTGTAATTCCGTGAGTTGTTGAGCCTTTCAGAGATTATAAACTCTTAAAATATGGATTCTCAGAATTCTATGTTTACCTTTTCAGTTAAAGAAATGTATGACTATCAGGGGAGATCTTATCTTCATGTCCCTCAAGATGTTGGAGTTAATCTCCGTTCTACAGTACCACCTGAGAAGTGCTATCTTCCAAAGAAACAAATCCATGTGTGGTCTGGGCATACAAAGGTGGGAATGTTTGTGAGCATACAGCATAAGAAGCCATTTAATTTTTGGTCTGCAGCTAGTAATTTCTATAAAACTGAAGAATCAGTAGAAGGAAAGAACATTTTCCTCTTTACTGTAGTCTGCATGTAATTGGTTGCATTACATGCTCACACAAGGTGTTTGCCTGCTCAATTGCAGTTGTCTAGCTGCATATACTTTTTTGTTAACATAGTGACTTCCTGACCTACCTTAAAGGGAAAAGTATTATTCAGTGACTTCTGTGGGATTTGAAATTATTTCCTAAACTACCATGTGAATAACAGTAAGGCTAATTCTGGAGATTCCTAAGAATGTTTGGAGGTTGAGGGTTTTTTGTAGTAAAAGTGCTTAAGGGCTGTTTAGTATCAAACTTAGGAAAATTTACATAGGTTTTGTGATTCTAGTGCATCAGCATTACAGGTTTCCCAAATACAGCTAATACCTTTGAGAGGTGTGGCTTCATAAGTTTTCTTTGATGCTGCTTAACATCTACAGTTCCTTCTTGTGTCAGATACCAAAACTGTATACACGCTTCTGGCATTAAAAAAGTGTTTCACTGCTCAGGGTTCTATTGCATTTACTCAATTTGCTGCTTCTTTTTTCACTAATTTTAAGTATTGCTTGAGGGGGAATATGCTGCACTGCAATGGACAGCACCTTAATAACATTTGAAAGATGGAAGAAAGGAGGACACAGGGAATGTTTTTAGCTTTTACCATTTTTTTTTAGTTGAGTTACATCTCTGAGCTCTTTGACTGCTGCATCAACTGGCTTATAGCTGCAACTATCAGGGCTTTCCAGAATGACATCTCCTCCCCAAAGCTCTAGTCACTCCTCTGCCTATTGTCCTATTACAACAGACTGATGCGTAAAATAGCTTTTTCCTTCAAACAAGATGAATAACGATATCGATGAGATAGGCAAAAGAAAAATGGGCTGACAATTTAGAAAAGCTGGGGGATATAAGTAGACAATAATAGGGAGGATAAAATACCCAGCTCCAACTAGGGGTGGGAGGGAGGAATTCGATGGCATATGAGTAGAGTAATTGACATGAAATGGAAAGAGGAGGGACATTAAAACCGCAAGTACTTGGGGGTTCTTTGGACTTCCCAGAAAGGAGCACCTGAAATACAGACAGCTGTGAAGATGCTGTGCTGAGGAAATCTGAGCTCAGTGGGTAGAAGGCACTGGTAGTATAAGTAAGAAATTGAGCTGGCCAAAAATTTTTTTTTCTTTTTTTTTGAAAAATTCCTCACCTGCCCCACCTGGAAAGGCTTGTTATGCAGAGACAGTCCCCCAGCCCTCAGCTTGCATTTATTTGCTGTGTTTACCACAGTAATGGTGTGGGTGTTGAAGGAGGTTATATGTACAGCTATTAAAGTGAATTATCTTTTTTGGAATAACAATTGTTCACAATACATCACTGTTTCTAAAATAGAATGTGGGCAGGTTATTTCTTTTTCAAGATGCAGTATCTGTATATTTGATGAAGATAAGCTTTAGCGTTTTGCTTGGAAAAGAGGGCAAATGAACTGAAGAAACATCTAGATGATCCACTTACTGTTAACTTATGTTCTTCTTTACAGGGTGTCAGTGCAGTCAGATTGTTTCCTCTGTCTGGGCATATACTGTTGTCTTGCTCTATGGATTGCAAAATTAAGGTGAGTTATTCTTCTGTTTTCATATATACATTTTATACCATCCTGGAATACAGACAGTGCATTTTAGAATGCATAAACATTTGGTACTTCTACCAAATACCTCTTGTCTGTGTTGCTTTTATTTTTCTCACTTACTTTTTAAATTACAAATTCACTGGAACAAAGATGGAAACAGTACACAAGACTGAGACTGTTAGAGCAGTGTTAGTTGTTTATTAATAGCATTTAAAAGGTCACGAGTTTCTCACGTTATTGCCTTTGTTGTTATATTAATTCATTTTCTGTGAAGCCTAGTTTTACAGCTAACAATAGGTCTCTGCTGAAGTCTTTTACTGAAGCATTTTTGGTGTGAACTAATCTCACTTCAGTCCAGTATACAGCATCAGAAAGCTGATGTTTTGGGGCTTTTTTTCAGTAGCAAAACCTTAAGTCATTGAAGTTGGAATATGGTATGGGACTTCTAGTTATTCTAAGGGGATTTTGCTAACAGGAAGGTGACAGCATTCTGGTGAATTTCTGGATAGATTGTGATTAATCAGTAGATGGTATATGTTTGCAATTAATTTCTTTTAAAATGTTGCCATATATGTTTGCGCCTAATTTCAGCATCATTATTGCTTAACAATTGACATATTTCCCCCCATCCTTTTTTCCAAAGCTATGGGAAGTATATGGTGATCGAAGATGTCTACGAACGTTTATTGGTAATAGTCTTTTTTTTAAACTCATTTATGTCTAAAACAACTTCCTGGAAGAATATGATTTAGGTTAGCTTAATAATTTATCATAGAGAGGACTTGTGTCCATCCAAGGCAATGGGTGTTTGGTATGATCTTGGCAGTAAGAATTGAAAAAGATGCACGTTTCATTAAGAACTTTGTCATTATACCAAGCAATTTAATGTTGATGCGTAACACCTTACAACCCGTAAAACAAAACATTAGTGTACTGCAGTCATCAGTACTTTATGCAAGACTCCTTTTCAAAGGCAAAATTTTGACATTAAATTGCCCCATCTTCATGTTGAAAACAGCAACCCTCTGTATTTAACCAGTGAGGGCATCTCATGATCTGATGATCCCACCTTAAATAGGTCATTCTGCCTGTGCTGAGTTTTTAGTGCAAAAGCATGGGAAATCATTTTTAGGTTCAGGTGCAGTCTTTGTTCATGTTAACAGGTGCTTTTTAAAGCAGATAGCTGAGAGAGAGAGAAATACAAACTTCTTAGCAGCCTTGAATACAGAACAAAAGTAGCTGATTCTTCTATTGAAATAGGAACATTTCTAGAACACTGAGTGAATATATGTTGAGTAACAATAAAGAAGTCTTTTTTCACCTATTATTTCTGATGACAGCAGTGTGGCAAAGATGATGGCTCAAAAAAGGTTCTCTCTGAATAGACTGCTCTTTTTGAACAGTGACTTTTTCTCAAAAGGTTCTTATTATCGACCAGATTTGCCTGCCACTTTGCTGTATTTCAATTACTGTGTCAATATTTTAACTAAAAAGAACTGCAAGTCTGATGTGGTGGTCAGATGAAAGTACTGAAGCTGAGGGGTTAACATCAGATGAAAGCATTCTTAGTTTTCTGATCTAGCATTTCCCATATTTTGTACCTGTTTTCTAATTATAAATGTTTCTCCATTCAATGTGTCTCATGTAGTGTTTGTCTTTCCTCTTTTTCATTAGGTTTTGGCATTTATTAGGGTGTTTTAAATTTCTGCTGAAGTTCTGCTTGTGTATCAATTTATGATGGTTGGTTCTGTGCAATGCTTTTCTTTCTCTCTCCAGTGTCTTAGAGGTGTGAGGGTGTTACGGAGTTTTATTCTCATCATTCTTTAGAAGTTACTTTTTGTTTCTCACTAGAATTATTCTTTACTAGTTCTCATGAAGAACTTCAATAAGTGATTTTCTCCTTCTCTTTGCATTGTTAGAGCATTTAACTTGAGTAATATGGGTTGGGGTTTTTTAAAAAACCCAACGCATTAGTTCTAAGTATGAATGGATGAAAGTTTACCATTGCATTTTTTCTATTTCGTAGGACACAGTAAAGCTGTTCGAGACATCTGTTTTAACAATGCAGGCACTCAGTTCCTTAGTGCTGCATATGACCGCTATCTAAAACTCTGGGACACTGAAACAGGTAGGCTTGTATTTGTAGGTGCTGTTATTTGGCGCTATTTTTAATTAATAGTGACTATAAAGATATCTTGTCATTCATGTTGTTTCCAGTGGTCCTTCGTATTGTCTTGTAGTTCACTGTTTAGGCTTTCATTACAGGATAATTAGTCTTTTTTCCCTTATGTGTTTTGTTGTTTTCTGTAATGGTGCAATTGACACTACCTGTATATCATATACCTTTCTATTTGAAAAGTTTGTTAGTTATTTGTGATGCTAGAACAATTTTTCAGCAAAAAGACATCTTGCCGAATCACTAATTGCATGTTTACATTTAGAGGCATAAAATTACTCTTTAGACCTAAATATGCTTAATTTAGAAAAATGATCTCACTTGGTCTTTTGCTTAACCTGAACTTGAAGAGCACTCCAGATAAAAAAAGGTGGTGATAACTGAGCTGCTGGTATAGAGAGCTGAAGGATAGGTCTGATGCTCTCATGCCTGGGAGTGCTCTGTAACATTCTAATACAAATCAGCTTGTTAAGTTAAAAAAAATACAGGGTAGATTTTGTCAGTATTCTTTTAAACCTGAGTCTCTTCCTGAGAGAGGAAGGTCCCATGTTTGAAAAATATGTTAGTTTTCTGGGTTAGCAGTGTCACTAATCTTATACAGGTGATAGCCAGAAAGGTGTAAGTCAAATTCTCCGGTCTTGAAGTCTTGAGTCTGAACTTGAGTCTGAACTCAGTTATTCAGACAGAGCTTTCAGATTAACACTGCTCTTGTAAGATACAGATAACATGTAATCAGGGTATTTGTGGCTGAAGCTAAGAGGGGAGGTCAGGGCTTTATTTTGCAGTTGGATTACTGTTACCCTTTTCTAAGGTTGGTCTTCAGTTCTTGCCCAAGTTTTTCTCTTATTGAGAAGACCTCTGATCCTAAGGAGGTGATGTTTTGCAAAGACAGTGGTCAGCTTGTGATATCCTGAACCAGTCCTTATGTTCTTGACCTGTCCTGGTGGCATACAGGGTACTGAGCACTTGTATTGTTTGGGAAGCTGTAGCAAACTTACAGAACAGTTTGTATGTGTGCATGTTTATGCAGATGCATTCACACAAATGTGAAAGCCGATCTAATCAAAGAGCAGGACAAATTCTACCCTCTAATTCTCTCAAGGACTTTAAAAGAAGTATTGTCTGCTCTTAGTAAAGTGCTTTTTCTCAATACCTGCAAACAGCCAATCAGCCCATAGCACTTCCAACCTGATATGCTATGAATGGGTTTTCTGTTGCAGGGCAGTGTATTTCAAGATTCACCAACAGGAAGGTTCCTTATTGTGTCAAGTTCAATCCTGATGAAGATAAACAAAATCTCTTTGTTGCAGGAATGTCAGATAAGAAAATTGTGCAGGTATGTCTACTCAATATTTATTTCTCTAAAAATACTGCTATTTAGTAAAAAACAGGTTCTTATTCTGACTCTTTTAATTGTAGTGGGATATTCGAAGTGGTGAAATTGTGCAGGAATACGATAGGCATTTGGGAGCTGTCAACACCATTGTGTTTGTGGATGAAAATAGAAGGTTTGTGAGTACATCTGATGACAAGAGTTTAAGAGTCTGGGAATGGTAAGTTTAAAATTTTGAATTTTACCTCAAAGTATATTGTGAGCAAACTGAGAAGAGAGTTTATTTTTAAAGTGTACATAGCACATAGGCCACTGGAGTGTACTGAGTTCTAGCTAGCTCAGCTTTAAAACCCTATTCTGACTTAATGCTTGAGACACTTCATAGATTTCCTCTTCCCCTAAGAAAACATAAGACAGCCCTATCAGCCTGAAGCACACTGCACTCTATTAGTGGTCTCTGCTCTCTCCCCTTCCCCCAAGGGTGTCTTAGTCTTTAAATTAACCTCTTAAAGAAATGTCTGCTGTGTTTCAGTTGGTGTGCATTTTGAATGCTTTGAACTTGGATGTCCGTGGTATTATATAATACTTGGCCCATGTTTGAAATAACTAGTTTAGTGTAGCTTTATTCTGGTTTTCTGTTAGTTTGGCTTTTGGCAATCATTGATACACACAGTATGAATACAATAGGAGACAGAAAAGGGAGAGTCTGTCCAAGAAAAAATAGTACAAAATATTTGAAATAGCTTCCAGTTTTTAACATTTAACCTGCGGAGAAAACAGACCACTCCTATCTGAAATATTTTTTGCAAGGTTCTAGGTACTAAGATCTTGAACTTAAGACTTTTAAGATTCCTCTAGGATTTGAGATTTTTTTTTTAAATAATCAGTCCCATATCTTGAAGTATTCATTTCCTTTTGCTGTTCACACATGCAAAGCTGTTGCATAATACAGACACTGGTTTGACAGCTCTATGACTAATCAGTTCCTGCTTAGCTGCCTTTTTTTTTCTTTTTTTTTTTCTTTTTTTTTTTCTTTTTTTTTCCCCTGTAGCCTAGACAAGAGACTCCAATCTGTGGTATTGGAATGCTACCCAAGCAGCCAGCTAAATCCTCAGCTTGTCTGTGATTGGCTGCTATCATTGCCAGTAGCAGTGGGAATGACCAAAGTCTGGGAACCCAGGCTTAGGCTAGACATAAAATGCTGTCACCATATGCCACTCCAAGAAAGCCTCTGCTCAGTACTTCATAAGTAGACCCATGCAGTTACTGAGCTCCTTAAAGAAAAATCTTTACAATACCATGTCTGCTAAGGAATGTCTCCTCTCTGGTGAGTGGGAGGATGATCTCGCTTGCACAAATCTGTTACTTCCTTGTGATTGGATTGCCCTTGTTTTATGAGCTTTGTGTGATGGCTGAAATAAATAGTGAAGTGGGTGGATTTAGTCAGTCTGTGGAGAAAAGCAGGAAAGGCAAAAAGGTTCTGGCATGGGAACATTGCAACCTGATTGTTCCAGTAGCAGAAGTTCTTTCCTTCTGAAGAAAAAATATGTAATAGCTTGTTGTACACTGAAGAAAGAGCTCCCTTGTTGAAATGATAGGGAACTCAACTCTAGGCAACATTCTATAATGCAGTTGTTGGGAAATTCTTTGGTTTTATAAAGAGCAAATGTGATGCCATCTTCCTGGGCATGACTTGAAAACCTTTCCCCACAACCTGCCATGATATATATTAATTGATCTGTAAGCATATTTCTATAATTTCCAGATCCAGATTTTTTAAATGCCTTGAAACTAAGTTAATACATTCGTTATGGAAGATTTTGGAGGCCAGAGACTTCCATGGCAAATTATTTCTCAAATCTTTTTTTCCTAAATTGATAAGAAAAATTATTTGCTACTTAGCAGTGATTTGGTAACTGCACCTTCTGGCACTTTTCTTCATATGTTCTTCAGCACCATGTTTCTTCAGTATCCTACAGAAACAAAGTGCAAGTAATTATGACCTGACTGTGGCCTTAAAAGCCAGTAATTAAAAGTTGGTCTAATTGCTTAGTTTCAATTGTCTAGAGGAATTCTGTAGTGTGTTTTGTAAACACTTTGACTTGGCCAGAGCTGGTAATGGGATGGCATGGCTGACTTCATCACAGTGAGGAACTCCTGAGAACTTAAATCTCCTTTCCCCAAGAATTCATCCCATGCACAGATTTCACTGGGCTGTACGTAGAATTGCTGCTGGTTGGTTGCTGAAAGTTCAGACATCAAGTATAGCACAAACTCTTGTAGATTACATGGTTTATTTAGGAATATTAATGGGAGTACTTGACAGTTTGTCTGCTTTTGCATTTCATATGACTGGGCTATTAAAGGTGGCATGGGTGTAATATTCTGTGTTCTTTCTTCTAGAAATGCAAAATGTTACTTTGTCTTTGCTTTTAATGCATCCAATCCTGCTTGGGTAAGCAGTGAAATGAATTGGGCTTTTAACTTTGGAGGCTGTTACTTCTTTCTACCTCCAAGTCAGCCACCAAAGCAAGAACTGTGCAGTGGTAACTTAGCTGTTTTGCTGACAGGCTTGGGAGGCTTGTCGTGTCTGTAAAGCTATGTCCCTCAGTCGGCCTTTTCGCCCATGGTTCCTGCTAGAGATGGTGTAGTCTCCTGAGGGACATCTTCATGATGTGTAGGTCCCAAAACTGGATTGGGTTGGACTGGGGGTTTGGGTTGGCTTGGGTTTTTTTCCTTCTTTCGTTAAAAAGATTTTTCTTTCTCTTGCCCGGGGAAGAAGTTGTATCAGAACCCCAGTGTGTAACACTTCTAAATCTTGGCTAGCAAGTATCACTTCTGGTATTTAAAACTTTTCAGCCTTTGAAATGCTATGAAGTGGGGAAAGGACTTTGAAATATTTAAATTTTAAAAATCTATCACAAAAAAAAATACCACATGAGTTTTGAGGTTGAGCAGTCATGATAGCATCTGTGTTGGTAATTTTTTAAAGGGAGCAGGCTGACATTACTTATTTAGCAATTTGACTGGAAGCAAATGTGAAACACAAATGCATCTCTTTATTCTGCCTAATAGTTTAATGCAGCATATCCTGCTGCTGTCCTAAGTGTGCCTGGTAGGTATCATCATAAAGCAGAGGTGTTGTGAATAAATTCTAGTAGATGAGCCAGCTTTCATTTGTAAAAGGAGAAGAAGGCAGAACAACCTGTGCTGCATTTAAATTTCTGACTGCAGTACAATTCAGTACTGGAGATGCATCTTCTGTGATGAGACTTTAACAAGGCTTCCAGTGGGATTGGTTTTACCTGGCATTGAGGACTCCAGGAGATTGTCGGTCTGCAGGAGTGTTGGGTGGTGGGCGCGGATCAGGGCCTGGCCTTGCTGCAGCAATAACCTTGTGTCCTGTTGCAAATGCAGCTGGAAGCTGTTTGGGTAGGATGTGGCACAGGGGCTGCACTTCCTGTGCTGTTGTGTTGATCAGCCTCAGAGGTGATTTTTTGTTACTTGTTTACAGATTTGCTGCCCAACAGCAGTCTTAGGTCTGCTTGTTTGGAAGCTGGTTATCCCTGGCCTAAAGGGCATGCTTTTATCCATGGAGTGTATTAAGTGCGTTGTCCTTCTTATTCTGAGCAATAAATGATTTCAACATTTAACTGATAGGAGCATTTGTGTCACTTCCTGACAACAGAGCAGCTTCTCACCCTGCTGCCCCTGTGTGTGTTGCTTAACTCAAGATGATGGGAAATAACTTCCTCCACAATAAAGCAGGATGGTAATTACCTTCCTAATGCCGACCGTAATGCCATCCAGCAAGGCTTGGGCAGCTGGGATGAGGCAGCCACCCACACTCTCCGCTCCGAGAGTGTCCCACCAGCCCTTCTGCTCTGTGAATTAGACAATGAAGTCATAAACATCCCCTTTGTATTAATTAATGTTGCTACAGAACATTTTGCATGTGTTTTCTGCAGAACACATTAATCAAATCTATTTTCTGCTGGAGGTTTCTTTTGCTTAATGAGAAAGCCATGTGCATGCCTTCCCTTTCTACCAGTCTTCCAGTGCAGGCTATGAGGAATACTGTGAATATGCACAAACCATGAGTAATTCAATTTATGTAGTCAAAACCAAATGGCAGTTCTGAGGAGTAAGGATTAGACTGTCCTTGTTTTTTCCCTAGGCCTTTGTACAGGACAGTGTGTGTTAAGGACATGCTCTGGCACAGTCCTGTATGCAATTGAGCTGGGGAGTTCAGCATTCAGTTCAGCTGTGAATATTTGGAATTGGGTTGGCATAATGGGTTGGCATCCCATTTGGGGAGATCAGGAGGAAAATGGCATTATCAGAGAGATAAGAGAGAGAATCTTGTTTTCTTTTCCTTTAAAAAAAGTTTAAAAAAAGAAGCATTTTTTAAAAGGCAGAACAATTCGAGTTAAAATGAAACTCAAGTCAATAAGATATTCCAGTAAGATCCATGCATATGTCAGTATGTTCTTGCTATCTAAACAGGAACTTTGTAAGAGCTGCAGTTATACTGGAGGCAATAAAGGAACTTTGTGTTACAGTTTTGCTCTTAACAATTAGAATTATGACTCTAATTTAGACTCTGGATCATTTGATTGGGGTAAATTCGCACACTCTGAGGTTATGCTGTAGATGGCTCCACATCTGGAGCTCTCAGGTGGACATTCATAATATTTTTGAGCTTTTGCATATTCTTCCTTTGGATGCCACCATACATTCTCCATGGTTCAGTCACCACGTAAATCATCAGCTGACTTGAGGCAGCTCTCTGGAACATCTCCATGTCTTCATAAAACACATACTTCTTCCTTTTGCAGGGACATTCCTGTAGACTTCAAGTACATAGCTGAGCCAAGTATGCATTCCATGCCAGCCGTGACTTTGTCTCCAAATGGTAGGTTAACACTTTACTGCCTTCTTAGACCTAATTTACATAGGCATGTCTTACTGATTATATTTCTGTGATGCTGCTGTGTTGTATCCTCCTTTCAGCCCAGACTAACCCCGCTCCCCAGTCATTCTGTGCACTTATTCCAAGATTGGACTGGATCTTGTTTTGATTTAAAATTCTAAAGAACAAGTATGTCAAAATGAGGGTTTATATCAGGGCAACTGTATCAGTTTAAAATTGGGCCTTCATCCAGACAAGGGAAAAGGACTCTTCAAAGAGCTACCATGCTCTTTGCTGTGTTTAAAATATTAAGAGAAACAATGGTGGGAACTGACAATGGCAGCAAAGAGTTAAGCAAGTTCAGCAGTCCTTGTGGTGCCACTGTTAAAGCAGAAACTGATGTTGTACATGATCCCGTCCCCTTCTGTTCTGAATATAGTCCAAATAACTCTTGCATAAGATAAATCCCAAATTATCTCAGTGTTTCTTCATGTTAATGTTTCACTGGTGTTTATTTTCTTCAATTGGAATCATGCTGAAGGAGGATAATTGTTTAGTGCCTCAGGTAATCAGTGAAAATCCTTCTAACAGGACAAAATTCCTGTTATCTGTTTTGGCCAAATTTAAATACCTTTAGTGTCACCATTATTACAGTGTTGCCAGATTTGCTGTTAAGAGTCCCATTATGCTGAGTAGAGGCTGATCAACTTGTTGGACAGCTAATGTTACATTGTCATTGCATAAAACACTTTAAAGGCAGTGACAATATGCAGAGTTCAGGACAGAAGTCTCTGTTCTGGGTGTTCTATAGCACGTAATCTTCACTGGATTCTCAGGCAGGAGTTAATGCACTGCCAAGATGCCAAATGAGAAAGTTAAGATTAGAAAAGCCTTGATTTTTCTTTCACTAAAATATCTTTATTAATTGCATTCCATTAAGGCAGAGAATACTAAATATTTGCAAAAATGTAAGTATTTTCAAACTCCTTCACCTACCTTATACCTATTTTTCCCATAAAGAAAAGAGGGGGTGAATGTCTTGGAGTACCCACAAAATAGGTGATCAGGTAGATTGCAGCTAGATGGATTTTTTCCCCTCACTCAGTTACATGATTATGTGCAGCAGCAAGATTACACAGTATCTTAAAAACTTAACAGTAAGTCAGTGGGGTTGATGCAGCACATAGCAGGAACAGCCAGAGCTTTAGTAGAGTCCTGAGTGCATTTTGTAGGAATAGGCATCACAAATCCTGTCAAACATAAGGTTTCAACTCTTGGCAGTTGTACCAGGCAGAAGCAATATCAACCGTTACCTAGAAGCCTGCTACATAATGAAACTCTGGATTAAGATAGTGCAAGAAAAATTATAAAAGTCTCTTAAAAACATCCCAGTTAGGTCGGTTTCCTCAGATGCAGCACCCTGACACCATCTTTGTTTATTGCATTTATAGGGAAATGGTTGGCTTGCCAGTCGATGGATAACCAAATCTTGATTTTCGGAGCTCAGAACAGATTCAGATTAAACAAAAAGAAAATTTTTAAGGGTCACATGGTAGCTGGCTATGCTTGTCAAGTGGATTTTTCACCTGATATGAGGTAAGTTTTTGTGGGAATGAACTGCATCTTAAAACTTGCAGGTATAGACACTAAATTTCCTTTTGAATCCCCTGTAACATTCATGAATGCACAGTCATCCTATTAGCTCAGCATCAGGCAGAGCTCCCTTGCCAAGCAGAACAGAAAGTTTACTCTTAGCATCTGATAGGACTAAGAGAGGCTTCCACACCTGACTCCCATCTGTCTTTTTGCACGTGGTGTGCAGTGCAGGGTCTATTCCCACAACGTGCACTTGTCTACAGTGTCTGGGATTTGAACTCACCCAGTTTCCCCAGTTTGCAGGTCTGGTGTGGGTATCCTCATTTACTGTTTACAGAACCATCTCTTTCTTCCTGTTGGCTTGGTAATATGCCTATACATTTAGTACTGTATAAGATACCGGTTACTATAAAAACTGGGGAATAACCTCAGCCAACCCGGAGGAAAAAGCACGTATAATTTTAGAGAAACTTGTGGCGCTTTCTCTTTGGTTCCAGCAACAGAGTGTAGGGTATAATGACACTGCTTAGCACATTTACCTCACAGCTGATGAATCACCTTCTGCAGGACTTGTGTGCTCTTAGAGCACAGCAGGCATGCTAATTCCTTGGTAGGTATGTTTGCAGGCTGTGTCAGATGGGAAGCTCCCTGGGGGAAGCTCTTTTCTGTTGCTCAGTTGCTACTTGTAATAGTATACAAGCAGTCTGCACACATGATACAACTTCCATTTTATTCCTGTTGATACAGCTATGTGATATCCGGAGATGCAGATGGGAAACTCAACATCTGGGACTGGAAGACAACAAAACTCTACAGCAGGTTAAAAGCACATGACAAAGTCTGTATCGGTGCCGTGTGGCATCCACACGAAACGTCCAAAGTCATTACGTGTGGCTGGGATGGTCTGATTAAACTGTGGGACTAAAGAGGATGCAAGTCCTGCATACTCTGAGATTAGGGTGCATTCTGCTGTGAGGATGGGTAGACATTTGTAATTCTGCAGTTCTCAGCTCACTGTATATATGCACTAAACACCAGGAAATTCAGAAGACTCAAGTGAAAGGAATATAGTTCTAAATATGGCATCTGGGAATGAGAAGCTGAGGTCATCTGAAGCATGCAGAATCATGTGCCAGTTTGTCTTGCCACTGCTTGTGCAAAACACTCTTGTAAAATAAAATGATTTTGAGAAAAACTATTTTTGTGGTTCTGGCTGTCAGAGAATTAAAGGAGAAAACCAGGAATTGTGTAACTTTCTTCCTAAGAAGAAACCTTTGGTACCTACTGCAATAGAGCTGGAAAAGATAAGCACAAATCCACTTGCTGAGATTTGCTAATTCACAGTAGAAATGAAGAATTAATTGGAAGCTAGCAGTTGTCAGGTGAACTCTTATCAACTGAAGACGCCATTCATAGTCTTAGTTTCTGTCTGTAGAATCATGAGGATCACTCACTTTCACCTTTGCAAGTAGTCTTCATTTTCAGGGTTTTCCTTGTAATGGTTGTGTGCAGTGTGTTGTTTTTTTGTCTTCCCATATGCTGTTCCAATAAGCATGACATATAAAAAAAAAAGTGAATGTCTCTTGTTCTGTTTGGAATAGTTTGTATTATAAGCCCCATGGAGGTTTTGACAGTTTAATGTATATACATGTCACACTTTTTCTCTTTAAAGAACTTATTTTTAATAAATCTTTTTATAAAAAGTCTGCTTATCTTTATTCAATTTTTCTGTCTTGCAGTGTCCGTATAAAATACTTCCTACCATTTGGTATTTTAATGTGCAGTTGTATCAGTGTTTAGATAAACTCATTCTCTTGCAGTGTTCATTTAAAACTAAGGCAAGTTGGCAGCAGGAGAAAAAAAATCCTTTTGGCTCCCTGTCTGCTCTCTTTTTTGGGCACATAAAAATAAATGCATGTAGCAAATTTTATCCCACTGATCAGTCTTTAATTACATTTTGAATTATAGTATGTTGCTTACTGTAAATCAAATCACTGCTCATCCATTATAAAGGATAGCAAAGGAATAATTGCCTTAATTGACATCAGGGTAGAAGCTGAGGCAAAGAATCCCATATGGTTGAGATGGAAGGAAATTGGTTGTTTTGTGAGGTTTGGGTTGGTTGACTGGTTGCAAGACAATTCTGGTCTTTCAGAGAGTGAGTTACACAAGTTAGGCCCTTGTGAGTGAACAGGAAGCTTAGGCATTTTTAGACCAACTCTGTAATGCTGAGCTCGAGAGTCATTCCACTGTCAGTCCATGCTGTTGTGTAACTGCACTGAGTTTACCTGCCCCTGGGGTTACTTTCCCATCCCAGCAGCCTTGTGTGCCTGAAAACCTCCACGCACTGTTTCCACAAGCACCATCCTCGTGGTAACTCGGTGTGGCCCAGCCTTGTTCCCAGGCAAGTACTGAGATAGGAAACAGTAGAGCCTGGTGAGAGAGGAAAGAGCTGGTCCAGCATGTCTTGAGGACTGATCCTCTGCAGGGAGAGAAGAGGCTGTTCCTGCTTCTCTGTTCTTCAGGATGTGGGTGGGAAAGAGCTGCTGCTGTCTTGCAGAGGATGAATTTCTGATGTGCTTTTCATAGGGAAGGTTTGATTCCTGAGCTGGTGTGTGTTGTGTGCCAGGTGCTGCTTCAAGAGAAAGGGGGCTGGAGTAATTTGGAACAGACTTTTTCCTTAAAATACGTTTCCCAAATGGATATGGGGCAGTGTGCCCTGACTTTTAACAGTTTATATGAACAGGGAAATAGGGAAGAGAGGAGAAATAGAGCAGATAGAAAATCCGGAATGCAGAAAATAGGAATACATACTGGCATTTACATCAGAAACACCTTTCCCAAATGCTTAAAACCATTTAAATCATAATACACAAAATGCTTGGCTCTGTTGTTGGTACTGTGTTTTTCCATGTGTCGCCTACCAGGCTGAACTTTAGATATACACGTGTAAAATAGTATATGCAAAATATAAAAATAAATTTATAAACTCTTGTAGTAATATACTGGGTGATGCCTTTGCAGGAAAATAGTAAGCAATGTTTCAATCAATTCTGCTGGAGTTGATGAATTGGGATTAAATGTTTGCTGCAAGGCCAGAATAAAAATTGCCCTAGAAACTTTCTGATAAAATCCTTTGTCCCTCACAGTTGGTCACTGCATTAATCTTTTGTGGAATTTCTCACATCTGCATTGAAGCCTGCAGGGGGAATTTTCATGAGGATAATTCTCTCTTGTTGCAAACTGCAAAGCTCAGGTTGTCAGCTAGTTTGCTGTGCACAGGGATAGATGTGTGTGTGAGTGTGGTGCAGGCCCAAACTTGTCTTTCCAGCAGCCACCTGGGAAGAGATTTCTTTCTGGGCTAATCAACTGAAATCACACCCTTCTCTTCCCAATTCATGTTTCACCAGAAACTGGTCTGTTACAAGTGTTGGTCAGAGCAAGACTAGCCTGAGGCCTCTAGGCTGAACTTGGCCTGTGAGCAGACAGATCCAGGGAAAAGGCAGCACTGGGAAAAAAGGGAAGAGTGTGTTTCGAGATCCCTGATTAATTTTCCTCTGACATTAGGGGAGAATGCAGCATAGTGATTCAAGCTGAAAGGAGCATCTTGGGAGGGCTGGAGGCGAGTGTGTTGCACTGCCAGGAAGGAACACAGGCAAGCTGGGCTGCAGGGCTGCTGTCACAGCATCGTTATTTTGTTCCCCTTGATCATGGACCTGTAACTTCCAGAAATGACATGCCAGTATGTTGCTGCTTTTATTAATACCAATTGCTTTTACAGTGGAAGTTTTACAGGTCAGTCAACTATCTCCATCATTCTTGGAGTTCTGTCTGGGAAAACTGATAGCTCCTTTGACCTTTTGCCAGCTTTTTCTTGGACTTTTTTCATATGTGAGAGGGGGAAATAGCCCACATATCCTCGTGCATTGCTGGTAAGGAGGCTGGCTGTCTTGAAGCAGATGGTCTTGGCATCTGTCTTGCTCAGAGTTTATAATTGTCCCCAGTAAGATGGGGCTGCTCAGTCTTTGCCCTCATTATGAAGAACAAACATCAAAATTACTGTACATCCAGAAAAGTCCAAGATTGTCTTGTAAAAAGCCGATTTTTCGCAGCAGGCAGATGTTCAGTATGCCGTTTAACGCTGTGGTCTTTAACAGCTGATTTAAACAGGGAGCCTTGCAGCTCTCACAGCCCAGTAACACGATGTACTTTCCTTCTTTCTACCAGCTGGTTATTACAAAATTCTGCTCCCGTTTTTGAACAAGACTCCATATGACAAGCAGCCTGCACGAGGGGAAACACGTGGAGCGCGGAGGAGGGAGGGGAGTTTTGCTTGGAAGACTTTTATAAACAGTTGAACCTATACACCAGAAAAAATCAGTTGCCAGGGAGGTTGTTCCTCTGGAGACTACTTAAGGGACTTGTTACTGTAGGTTGACTACACTAGCATACACTCAAAATTCTAAGCCTCATATTTTGCAGTAAAATATGTCTTTTCTGTTAGGCTTGCTGATAAGCCAAACAGATACCACTGCTGTCTTGGAGCACTCAGAGAAGACTGCTTGTGGCAGGGTTATGTTTACAGAAGCTGCTAGCAGAATTTAAAGCTTTCAGAAACAAGTTGCAATGACTTTCAGCGGGCCATGGACCTGTAAATTCACCAGGCACACTGGAAGTTTGTCCTCAGAGCTGTTTGTTATCTTGTATGACAGAATATTTAAAATGTGTTAAATGCACTGAGCCTCCTTTTTCCCTGCTGTGATTCACGCCACTGGGGACTGCTCAAATGAAACGTTGCTGCATTGGTCAGTAGAGTAAGAGGTTCTCATTAGGCCTTGGGGGTTTTTTGGTTAATCTGGAAGATGTCAAGGCTAACTGAGCCTGCTTCTCTGGTTTGGGAAAGGAAGACAGCAACACAAATTCTCTGGGGAGTCATTTCAGTAATAGGAACTTTATGGAGCTTCAAGACCACTGACAGTTACCCAGACACAGTTCTGGGAGCTGCAAATCTTTCCCATTCTCCCAGCATAATTGCCCCACAGTTGGTGTCTTGCTCCTATTCCCCAGCTAAACTCTTTAATTGCATAATAAGTCTTTCTTTTTTTGGTGGAGTTTAAACTCTTACAAAATGATATTAAGAGGGGAAAAAAAAGAAAAATGTCCTGTCCTAGAAGAGTTGTAACAATTCAACCTCCCACCTTAGCTTGCTCCAGGCTGATTTCCCCAAGCACCCCGGGCCTTTGCCCAGGGGTGTTGTTCATATTTTGCTTTGGCATCCCAATACAGTCTTGCTCCTTCAGCTCCTCCTCAGGTACTCTGTCAAACATAATCCCTTCCAATATTCCTTGGAGATAAAGAGGGAACTCAAGACTCTGAAATCATTCGTCAGGCCAGACATCTACAGGATAAAGAAGGAAGGCCCATTCCCCGGAGTTTCCAAAACCACGCTGAGTTTTGCCAGAAGAGCTTCCCTGCACCAAGCTCCTTTCTCTGCCCTGGTGCTGATGCTTTGGGAGTACCTTGGGGCAGCAGAACGAGTGGGTTTTGTTTGCTTTTTGTCATTATTCCTCCAGTATTAAATGAGTGGAATAACATTATGGAATATTTCTTCGGATCCTGGATTCTTCTGTTTCCTGGAGCAATTTTTCTTCCGTAAAGAAGAAGTTGGAAGTAATTTCAGGACCTCTCCTGACTGGCAAGTCAGTTTGAGAGGTCAGCTTGGGGTTGTCTGGTGAAGTCCTAGTCTCTGTGTCTTGACTGCTCCTGGCTGGCATCAGTGGAGAGACACCAGTGAGGGACATGGGTCCTCCTAGGGCAGAGCTGGTGCTGCTGCCTCAGAGGTCTGACACCAGTCAGGCAGCGGCATCCTGGGTGGTGGCTCTGCTCTAGATACCTGCAGGTGGATGCAAGGGTGGGATTCACATTGTTTGTGTTGATTCAGAAATGGAATTTCAAATACATAGGGGGGAAATACCAGCTGAGACACTGAAGCATTTTCATTGCTTGCAGAGGTTTTGTACTGTGTATACCACTGCACTTTCCTTCAGAAAACTGCTTAAACTCAAAGATCTGTGTTGGTAATCCACCAAAAAGAGCAGGGACATGGCACTGGTATTCACATTTGAGTCATCGCTTCTAGGCAGTGCAAAGCAGGCTCCTGTTTTCCCTGTGTAAGGTGCTGCTTATTGGGATAAGGAATGTAACACAGGCTGTCTCTGCAAAGGTCTCCTTCAGAACCAGGTAAAACTCTCCATGAGGCAGGTCAAACTGCCCCGTGAACAGGGATTTCTGTTTAAGGGAAGAGGCATTCACTACTGCTTCAAGAGCCGAGCTTGCTCTGCAGATGCTGCCCCTGAAAGCCAGTGGAGGAGGGCAGGTATAAATATGTCTCTGAATGTAGGTCAGCTCTGAACTTCCACTGCCACTAAACCAGGCCTCTACTGACTGCAATTAAATGTCACATTGTGTTAACAAGCAGGAAAAAATCAAGAGTGATTTCCTGCTGAATAACCCTGAGTATCCTTCCAAGGACAAGGGAGCGGCTAATGAAGCTCATGAAATCAAAGTTTTGTAATGAACCAGATGGTCTCAGCTGTTGAATAATTCACCAGAGAGAATGAGTGCCGTTTCTTCAGGTGTGCCACTGGGTGATATGTCTTCTTGGCATCTGCCAAGAAAGGCCAGACATATGTTCCCTTTACACTTTATTTGTTCTTTCACAGTTGAGAGGCGCTCGAAGAACAACCCTTCACAATTCACAATGGGATCAAAGCCTGGGGCCAGAAGTGCATGCAATAAATGGCAGGTTTTGGAGTGCAGCAGGAGGTCAGACCTTTCTTTGGGCTAATTTTGGAACCTCCAAGGAAGCCAAAGTGGCATTCAAAAAGGTCCCACTTTTCCTGGAAGAGTGTTTTAGTGTTCTTACAAATTCCCCTCTGTGCTGCCGTGGGCTCACCATGGAAAGCTCACGTTGCAGTATCAGCTTTGACAGTTTGAGGGGATTCACATCTCTTGCTGCTCTTCATCTTCACCAGGTCATGGGCAGCACCTGTAAGTTCTGATTCACAAATGTGTGTGATTTGTAAATCACTGCGAGCCTGTCTGAAAGAGAAATGTCCTCACTCCCACAAAAGGATTTGTGCAAGTAGAATTGCCCCTACCCCTGGGTCTTCTCTGCAAGGATCCACTTTAGACCAAGCTGAAACATCTCCTGGTGGAGTTGTCCAACAGATGCAATAATGGCTCCACATCAGGAACAAGACCTGTCATTATGTCTTTGTTAAGTGGGGTTGGCACTGGCTGTGGCCACCACGTATGGACTGAGGACTGGGCAGGAAGGAGGCTCCTGGGCTGGAAGCAATGGGCTGGGCACTCTGGAGAGCTGATGCCCGTGCCTGCAGGGAGTGTGGGGAAATGCCCAGTGCACCTGGGGACAGCAGGCCAGGAGAATGGGGGAAGAGCAGAGCTGGGAAATACCTGTAATGGTAATGCTGAGCAGACCTGGGGCTGAGTCTGACTCTCCTCCACGGCCATGCAGTTAGCAGTTTCCAGGCTGTGGCTACAAGGCAGAAAGCCCTGTACACACTGGTTTTAATGGTGCTCTCTGTACTTAGACCTTGAAGAAGGGGGCAGCTATGGTGATTTCTGTGCAGGTGTGATCTTGGAAGAGTTGCTGAGTGCAACACTGGCATGTGGTTACTGCATGGAGAGGATGTCTGAGCAGGTCAAGGGCAACTGTGCCTCAGTATGGCAGTGGGTAGACACGGACCCCACACAACACCACTCAGCACCAGCCTGGCCACTGCAGCAGAGTCAGCCAGCACTGGCTTGTGTCCCTGGGCACGCACCCGACAGCTCAGTCATTAGGAGACAGGAACTGAATTCATTTAAAGGTCTGTCCTTTAGGTAAAAGAGATCAATAAAAGAGAAGGGGTAAGGGCATAAAAGCAAGACCTCAGAACGGAAGGCTGTAACTCTGCTCTAAGAGATGTGGAGAGGCACAGAGAGTGCATTAAATAAGCACTGTTCATTTTCTCCTATAATATCACATAACTGCCTCCAGAATGATAAATGGCTTTTATCTACCCTGTATTAGAGATAAGGTTTTCTTTAAAATTACCATAGTTATTGAAATCTTCTTTGCCAAAGATGTATTTGCTGTAGCCTGAAGTGTTCCTGACACTACCTGGCAATCCCAAGCAAGAGATTAGCTGAGGGTTTATTAAACTCCCTTACTAACCAAAGAATCAGGATGGACCTCTACTCCACTTCTGTAATTTGCATATCACCATTTTTACTTCAGGGAAATAAATTATGGAAGATGTGCATCCCTTTTGAATTTTAACATCTGAGAGAGGTCACGTAATTTATTTTTTAACCTCTATCTATTGGTTCCTTAAACAAATGAAAATAAGCTACTAGGCTACTTACTCTAAGACTAGTTAGGAGAAAAAACCTGTACAGTGCTAGAGCCCGTATTTTTATACTTTATTAATAAATTAGGACTTGCAGCTGGACTTCTGCCACCCCATTATTTGAAAAATGGGAGTTGAGCCATTCTGCGATGCAGTGAGCGTGGCCATTCCAACACACCAGATATTAGTTTAGGAAACCCTGGCAGCCTCTCGCGTTTTGATGAATCTCCTCATGGCTCTGCATTGTTAAACAACTTCAGTACTTAATGTATGAGGGTTGTGGCAAGGCTGGCTGTCACAGAGAAGGCATTTCTTACTCATTTTTCAGAGGTTGTGGATCTCTTGGTGTGTGCATTGCCCGGCTCAGGGATGGCAATAGGTAGCTCAGCCCTGAGGAAAGTGCTTTGCCCATTGTCTTGGACGTGGAGAATTCAACACATCTGCATCAGGTCATCTTGATTTTGATGCAGAACTGAGGACACAGTGGGCACCCACAGTGCCCTGCTCTGGGTGTCTGCAAAGCCCTGGCCCAGGTGGGATGTGCAGGAGCAGAAACTGGAGCTACTTGTATAGAATCACAGAATATCTCAAGTTGGAAGGGACCCAGTAAGGGACATCAAGACCAACTCACTGCTCCTCACAGGACCTAAAACTAAACCAAGTTACTGAGAGAGACATCCAGATTCTCCGAACTCTGACAGGTTGGTGCCATGACCACTTCCCTGGGAAGCCTGTTCCAGTGACTGACCACCTTCAGGGTAGGAAAAGGCTGAGCCTTTTCCTAATACCCCATCTGAACTTCCCCTGACACAGTTTCATTCAATTTTTTCATGTCCGGTCACCGGTCACTGGAGAGGGGAGATCAGCATCTGCCCCTCCACCACCTCCCTTGAGGAAGTTGTAGACTTGAAGAAGTCAGAAACCAAAGGCAGTTAAGTCCCCATACCAAAGACATGAAAGTGGTGACATCTTGTATTTTAATGCAAAGTTTAATGTCAAAATTCATCTAAAGATAAGAAAAACCCCAACCTGCTATATATTTTTTAGCCTCCCCCATTCCTGAGCTGTTTGGGGAATGTCAAAGGCTCCCAGGGGCCCTGCAGACAATCCATGTTCCAGCCTGCAGAGCCCCAGCACAGCCGCAGTCCAGGGCACCTGCCTGGGCCACCACCTCTGCCAGCATCAGTGCAGATCCGGGGTCTAGCCTCCTTGTGCCAGGGAGAGGCAAGGAGGTGTGAGGAGGTGGCAGGCATCCAGGCACAGCACTGGAAAAGGCACCAGGAAATGTTCAACTAAACCCCAAAACAAACAAAAAAGACCAGGTTTCACTTTCATCTCTTACGTGTATCTCACTAGATCAAAAACCACTTGCTGCAGCCTTTGCAAGAGTAATTTCAATCAAGCCGTTCTTCGAGCAGATGAACTAGGGAAGCCCTGTCTTCTGTGGCTGAAGGCTCTTGATGGTGAGGAGGGGGAGCGCTGGCAGCAGCTTATCTGGCAGCTGAGTGTCTCTGTCCCACCATCTCCTGTGTCAGAAGAGCTGAAGTAACTTTCTGCAACCAGACTAGCTTAAAAAACTGAAGTCAGGGCACTCAGAAGCTGCTCAAAGAAATAGGTAGGAATTTAGTTTGGTGGTGATTTCTGTCTCTGCCAAATTCAGCTGAAATTTGCCAGTGGGTTCAAGGACATACTGTTCTTGCCTAGAATTTGTTCCATAGGAAACAAGGTCAAAGTAAAGAAGGTGCGAATCAAAGATGATCACTTCACAGAGAAGTAACACCTGACACTTTCTTAAAAAGACACCTCGTCACAAGTACTCTCCTGCCCAAGGGCTGGCACAGCTCAGCCAGCACAGGTTCCCAGGGCAGCCCCAGAGGGATGCCCTCCTTACTGGCACGCTCAAGCACGGGGCAGCCTGGAAAAGCTGTGCTCTTATCTCCCCCGGACAAACCTTTACAGAAACCTCTGTCCTCTGGGACAATGTACCCATTGGCAAATATATTGCTGTACAAATCTGCACCATCTATCTTCTCCTAGTGCCAGTTCTTTTGACAGCATGTAAATATAAAAGCCAGTCCATTTTGTTAGCAGTCACTGCGTGCATATTTAGCAACTTTAGCCAGTGACGCCAAAATCCTCTTCAGTAACGCTACAGGGCCAGATGGCTCGCAGTCACACCTCATAAATTCCTTTCTGCTATTTCCATCTTGTATTTACCCAGCTCAGTGTGTAACAGCTACTGGCATTGAAGGCTTCCTTTTTCAGAAACATCTGTGGTTTTGATAAGTCTTTGTAGGTATGGAAAAGCCTGAAGTCCTTCAGCTCCAGTTCTCGGAGCAGACTGTACCAGTACCGCACCACGGTGCTGTCATTGCCACTGACCTCAAACCCGGGCCAGTGGATGTGCACCTCAAAGACCAGCTGTCCTATCTGCTCAACAACATCTTCCAGGATCAAGTTTTCCAAAATTTTCCACTCGGCGCTCTCCACATCTGCCTTGAGGACATCAATCTGCAACAAAAGCACCGTCACTATGTGAAAATGAGAAACTTTGCAATTACAGTAACATCTTAAGCCAGGGTTGACCATTTCTTAATACACATAGTTATTCATTTTGTATTAAAAGAAATAAATTAAAAAGTCTCAGAGGACTAACACAGGCAGTACACGATGTTTCACGCTTGACTCTTCACAGCCCTTTTCCTCCTGCCTCCAACTCCCGGTCAGAAAAGCTACGTATTCCAAGCTCCTCCTACAACCAAAGCATGTTACTGGTTCCTTCACAATTCTTGGGTGGCACCACAGCTATGAAAAAAAGAAACAGATTACCTGCACCATAGTTGAGTGGGGTGCTCATGAGCCACATGCTCCATGCACCACACAAGTGCAAAAGAAGACCAAAGCGAAAAATGAACACTGTGAGCAGCTCAGGCCACCAGCTGCCCTTGCCCAAGCTGCTGGCTGAAGCTTTTGAAGGCATCACTACAGATGCTGAGAGAGGAGGGCCAAAACAAAAGAGAATTACGCAAAGAGTCTACAGGATTTTAAGGGCAGCTCCTCCAAACAAAAAGGCATAGCAGAAAAGAACACATGAAGGTATTTGAAGGGAATAACAGATCTAACAGAAAAGTGCCCTGTTCTAGTTTTAGACCATTGTTTAATGTTGTAGTGAGCTATCCAGCAATCCCGTTTCGCACGGCCCAACACAACTTTGCTTGGTGCATTGACTTTGCTTGGAGATTAGCTGGGGGAGGCGAGCTGTATGTTTTAACAAAAAAAATAGCATTTCATCACCATTTCACACCTGGTAGAAAACAATGATCACAGTGCAGCAGTGGTCACAAACTGCAGAGCTCAGGTTGTTTTCCAGAGCCCGGCAGGGGAAAATCCCACACCGTGAGAGAAGGGTTTGCCTGTGCCAGTTCCACCTGAGCTGATGCTTCTGCCCATCTGCTCACACTCAAGATGGGTTTGAAGTGAAAAACTGAACACTTTATTTAGTCAAGAATACTTAAAAAACCCCAAAGAAACTCCCAAGAACCTAAAAATCAAACCAAGCGAAAGAAAGAAACAACCAACAAAACTCCCAGATTCTCTCTGGGAGTCTACCCTAACCATTGTGGCGGCATCAAAAAAGGCACCTGTGCAGGTACAGGACAGAAATTTGGGCAGGTAATGTAAAATCATTGCCAAGGCATGATTTTACATTACCTGTAAAATCATTAGTTCTCCTAAGCTGCCCCATCCCAGGGCACCTGGCTGGTGTCATGCCATGCCCCATCCATGGGGTTCACAGACCCCTCTGCCCTGGGCACAGAGCAGGGGTTGTGCTGTGAGCACGTCTCCAGTACAACCAGAGCTGTGCTTTGCATGGGCCACAGCCAAGAAAACACAGGGCCGTGGCAAGGGGTGGCCACGTCTACCTTCCCTTGCTCCACAGATGGCTGACTGGAGACACCAGGGGCTGAGGTGCTGAGCTGCAGAGCTCACAGCCACGTCAGCCCTCCTCAGGGGCTGTGCCCCAGCACTATGGACGGGCATGGCATGGCAGGAATCTGTAGGTGCTGGACACTTGCCCACTCTGGTCTCCATCTGTAAAACGAGGGTGTTAATTATTGAACGCCCTCTGCAGAGTGCAGGGGTTGAGCACGTGAAGGGCCAGCGAGACTTGGGTGGAACAAGCTGTAAAACAGCTGAAAACAAAACACCGTGTCTTCAGAGCAGGACTTGAATGAGGTCCATGGTCACAGACCGAATCATAATAAGCCAAGCCACCGCTTGTCTGCTCATTAAGGAGGCATTGTGTCTCCTTCACACTGTAGGAGGCAGGGGGCCAGTGGAAAATAACCGAGGGATTATGGAATTAAAGCCCATATTGTGGAATGTCCGCATGGGGAGCAGAAAGGATGGTTGCACAGACAACCTTAGCTCTGGTATTTCCTAACTTGCCTCTCTAACAAAGAGCCTGTCAGTCTGTCCATCCGCGGGTCAGTGAAACAGTTGAACACAGTGCTCCTTTGGGTTCAAGGAGAGGCTGAATGTAAATGATGCAGCTCATGACATTTCAGCTGAGAGCTACATCATGGGTGAGCTCACTTGTTTTCCTTCATACATTTAAATAGGTTATTTATTTTGCAAATACCAACTCATATCTCTCTACCTGTAATGCAGTTTTGCAGGCAGTTGGTTCCACGTGGGTGCAATGACCACAGGACCACACTGCCGCACTTAAGAAACCACAGATTTTTATCTCTGGGAGACTTACGTAACTTTGAAAGCAGACAAATTATTCAAATCCTTTTTTTTCTTGGGGGGAGGGGGTAGATGGATAGGGGAAGAAATGTTTCTAGGCGTTTGGTTTTGTTTTCCCATGATCTTACTTTATGGCATCAGTAGGACATCTTTTTCCCATGGTAATGTTTCCAGCCCTCCTCCAGGTTTGTTTGTTTTTCTCTCGTGACACTAACTGCTGCTCTGGCTGCTCAGCAGGCACTCTGCGTGCTCTGTGCTGCATTTGCAAAACTGATCTGAAAAGTGGCTGCTAACCAATGTTTCAGTAGGAGAAAATGAGTTACCACAATAACAGCTTGAACACACAATAAAATGACCAGGAAAGAAACACAAGGCTAGTGGGGATGTGCTGCATACACAAACCAGAGGCTCTTGGTTGCTCTTAGTGCCCTGCTCAGAAACCCGGAGGGAGGAAGGTACCTGTCTCAACCCACCAACTTTTGTGACTGCCTTCCAGGCAAGGTGTCCCTCTCTGCCTAGAGTTTCCATTTCATGCCATGGATAATGTAAAATGAATGGCAGAACAGCTCTGTTTCAGAG
Organism: Oriolus oriolus; assembly: GCA_013400235.1. Lineage (NCBI taxonomy): Eukaryota > Metazoa > Chordata > Aves > Passeriformes > Corvidae > Oriolus > Oriolus oriolus. Next base: position 785,395 of record VXBT01000852.1, on the reverse strand, counting down.
TATCTGAGCAAATTACAAGCATCCTGCTGACACCAAATGCAAGTTTTGTGATGATTAGACAGCTCAGGAGATACTTACCATCGGTGATAAGCAGTGCACTACCGATAAGAAATGCACTACCACCTTCCAGTTGCCTTGATCCAAAGTGCCAGTGAAAGGATTAGTGGACAAATCTATAAATTCAGAGCTCTAATTCACCTGGGAGCACAGCTGGAATCTGCTGCTGTGAATAAATCCTGGAGGGCAAAGATCTACAGTGCCTGAAGGTAAAGTATGGCAGTGAGTTTCAAGCACTCACAAAGGCTGGTTCCTCTTATCTTCCACAAATCCTCTATCCTCCATGAACTAACTAGGTTACCACAGAAAAGTAAAAAATGTGGATTTTTGAATGTTTTCTCAGTTTAGCTCCCTTGAAAAAGCTCTGCAGCATTGTACCATTCACACTTGGAGAAAAAAAAAAAGGGGGGGGGGGCCGTGCTCATGCACAACCAAGCATATAAAACAGCTGAAAAAATTGTGTTTTGCTTAGTGAAGGTCAACACGTACTGAATGAAGGCTCATTTCTTCTTTTTAGGGTAACGACTTGTTACAAGTGTGCATCATTTCCTAAAGCAGAGGTCTCAGCTCTGTTTGCCTTGATCGCTTTTGAAATACCAGGGTTAACGGGGATTTCAGGCTCTGTGCTGCCCCGTGGGCATCATTTAAAGCTCCCCATGGAGAAGAGTCAATTGAGAGTGAGTAGCTGGAGGAAGCAATTTAGCTGTATTACTTCCAGCATGAGCTCAGCATGTGGAAGTGGAAGCCAGGAAAGGCAAAACCAGCAAATGCAGGTCAGGTACAGAGGATGCCTCCAGTTCTGTGGGAGCAGGTCTGCAGTGTAAGCTTGGGAGCAGGGAGAGGAGAGCTGGCTACAGCTTTCTGGCACAGGGACAGAGCTCAGAACCACCCCAGCCTCCTGAACTGCAGGGCTGATCTCACAGTTTGAGAAAAAAATACTCCTCTGCTCTGGCTCCCTGTGATACCAGGTTACCATTTTGATATCAGCCGTACAGCAAGAAAACGTCTGCTGGCTTGTACATCAGTTTTTCGCCTCTCCATCTAAGTACAATTCTCTATTCTCAGAAAACAAAACTCTAGAAAAAGTTGTTTAATTTACATTTTGATAGCACGTCTTTGCAGGTAACAGCAGGTCCTTGGGTGTGTTTTGTTTAAACGTAACTTCCCTCTTATCCTTTTCCCCTATGCCGATTTTCAGCATGATACTTCCCTCATTTCCTTTCCTCTCAAAATGCATCCACAGCCCATCCTCACCAGCACGAGATGGCTTGGATGTAAAGTCCCTTTCATTCCCCTTTATTCTGGGAGAAGGCTGTAACTGATGGCAGACAGGATGCCACATAGCCTAATAGCAAATTATGCTCCCAGCAGCTTGTGACTGTCTCTTCCCATGCTCCCTGTGAGGGGGAAACATCCTGCCTCTCTCTGAGCCATCCACTGGGGAGACCAGGACTGCTGGGGGCCTGGCCAGAGCAACACGGACACTGAAATCAGGAGAGAAGTCAATCACCACTGATCAGTGATGTACAGCTCCAACTGGCAGCACTTCTCTTTCAAATTACTTCCCTTCCTTCCTGCTCACATTTACACCTCTCTGTGGTGGTCTGCACAGCCAGTTTCATATTGGCTCTGGAACAAATGTGTCATTTGAGATTATTCACTCCCAATGTGACAGATCGGGCACATCTTCAAGGATCTGCTTAAGGCATCAAAGCTACAAGGACAATTTGTGCAGTTGGGTGCTTACAGGGTCTTTGCTCTTTTTTTACAGTAAGGGGCAACTGTCCAGTTGAAGTTACTCATACAATATACACATCACTGAAACAGAAAACCTGCAGTGAGGGCAGGCAAGCTTCCTTCCTCTGCTCTCACCACCGATTCTCCACAGCCTTGCAAGTGACAGTCTATTCTCCCAGTTCTGGTGATGTACTTCCATGAATGCCTTACACAGCAGGAGCACGATATTAAGTAATACTGTGTTTACCACTTAAATCAGAGAAAATGTTTCAAAATCATATTAAAAAAACTTATTTCACTTTCCCACAGCCAACTGTCAGTACAGCAACAGCTTGCCAGATGCAGTAATGGCCCCAGACAAATGCCCCCCTCCAGAAAGCAAACCCAGCACATGCAGGAGGCATCAATCTCAGCTGCGTGCTCAGGAGCACTAAGAGAACTTTGCCCACGCTCTCCCACGGGGGACTGTTCCTAGGAAAGATCCATGCAGGCACCCCAAGCATCTCCTTCTCACAGCTTCAGAGCCCAGGTCTAGGGGCAGCCTGGCACTTTACTTTCCCAGCTCTTCCCTTGGTCTCTGACATCGAGACATTTCCCATAAACTCTCTCCATCTGGAAGCAATTTCTCTCTGAGGACCCATTACAGAATAAGAGATACATAGACCCCCTCCAGCCCAGTTAACTGGACCAGTTAAGCAATGTCTCTTACTTCAGTGGACAGGCAGAGAAGAAGAGGCCTTTTAGCTCCTTTCAATGACACTTTACTAATGGACAAAATAATCTCTGGACAAACAACCCACAGCTGATTTACAAGATCAGCACGGCCTGAAATCCTTTCTCCCTGGCTGCATTTGTTCAGGAGGTCACAGGTTTTCACCTGTAGCCTTTTGTCACCACAAACATCATTCTTTGTCACGGGACCAGTTTTTGGCATCTTTCCCATCTTAACTCATTCTGGGCACTGGACAAGCTAGAGACAGCAGCTCACTTGTTAATCATCTTCTGGTCATAAGATAATACAGATCTCTAAGCCTGAATTGATTTTGAGACAGGTTTGATGGGTTTAGCTAGCTCTACACTATAATGATCTTAAAGCCAGATATCTTGTCTAGCTTGCTACCTAGCAAGACCAAGGCTCCTGTACAGTGACCCAGGGAATAGGTTCTACAAGCTCTCTGCATGGAGAAGGCACGCACTGCACATAGACATGGCTGGGGGAGAAGACGTTCCCCTCACAGGAAAAACTGAGAAACAAAGATCTTTGTTCCCCATTTCTTTAAAATGAGACCAGTCTCCAGAGCAGGCAAGAGCAACCTCACCATTAGCTGAAGACTCAAAGTGATGCTTCCTCAGAGGAAATGGTGAAAAGTCACTGTGAGGACATAAGCCCTCAAACAGCGACCTCCTCACCTGCTCCGAGTGGCAGCAGCTCACAAGTGTGCACCTCTGCTCAGAAACACTGTGCCTCAGCTCCCTGTCACCTCTTCCAGTTCACATGGCTCTCCTGTCGTACACTAAAAGATGAAAACAACCCGGTCCCCTCACCTGGTCCTTCAATCCAATGGCTACATTGCCCAAGTAGGAAAAATGCCACAAGGGATCTGCAGAAACCCTGACTTTAAATTATTTAACAGCCTGATCAGCTGCAAAAGCTCTGCTTGCCAATGCCCATGCTGCAGACAGACATTTTAAATACTGCATGTCCTCCTCCAGCAGCCAAGCTGGAAGCGCAGCCGCTCTGTGTGCAGCCCTGGCTGAGCGCACGAGCTGCTTTGCAAAATTCAGCCATCTAATCTTGCAGGAGATGTCCTGCTGCCCACTTCCCCCACAAAGGCGGGGGGCGGGGGGGAACTGTTTCATTTATGTGCTTTTGATCTTCTCTGCCAGACGCTGCTGGATGCCTGTGGGAACGGATATTTACTCAAAAGAATAAACGGCGTACGCTAGACCCTCAAGTCTCTTCACTGGAGGGGAACAAACACTTGCAGTCTGTTTGTGCTGCCCCAGCACCAAGAGCAGATGGTGGGACACAGCTCCATGCTTGCAAAAAGCCACATTATCCTGGTCTTGCTAAAGGTGGAAGCCAGCAGCAATAGGACAAGCACATTGAGAGGGGACAAGGGGGCTGTCGGCCCGGGAGGTTTGCAATAGAAGGCAAATGGTGAAGCAGCAATTGACTCCAAAGCTCTGAGGAGCAAGACCTGCAAGTGTGTGCATGCAGAGCAAGGGACAGAAGGCTTAGGCTACTGTAAAATAGTCATTCAGAGCAAAAAGCATTTTGGCTGCAAGACCTTCTATGGTTTATTAACACAGTGCCCATGGGCGCCTTCAAAATGTAAGTGACTGAAGAAAGGGATCAGAGTCCCATCTTCGAAAAATGTCCACCACACCTAAAAGAACATCTCTTGCAGGATGAGAATCTGCAGCCCTGCTATATCCAAGTAGCTCCAGTTCAGTCTAGTGGAGGACTTGGTTCCCATCTGCACTTGCCAAAACAATAAAGTCCTTTGAGACTACAGCCCTCCATGGGGATCTATTTGTTTCATTCCATTTCTGGTCCAAGCTTCCAACCTGCCTCCCTTCTGCTTCACTGTTTGTCCACCCTGCTATTTGCCCGCAACCATGACAGGAAGAAACCTGCATGCACATTCCGGAAAACAGGAATAAAAACCACACAAAATGCTAGCACAACTCAGATTTCATCTGGGACAGGCATTCAAGAAGGGCAGAAGGAGCTGCTAAATCTCTGACCTCTGGATTTCAAATTTTTGAGAATGGAGGGACACCTTAAACTGCTGTCAGATCAAAAGCAAGACCAGAAAGGATACAGACACTAAGGTGAAAGTATTTAAACAAGACATGGCCAACTCCAATGCCAAGAATTTGTAAACCATGACAGTAGGAGGGACAGATGTGGGGAGGAAAAAAAGTACATCTTTTCAGAAAGCTGCTAGGTGCTCTGGATAGCACATTTATCTAAAGAGCTTGTTAATGTCAGCAACACTGAGAAATTTTGAGAAAGATGGCTAGTGGAGAAAAACCAGGATGCTTATAGAAAGGGGTTGATCTCAACTCTCATTAAACCCATGCCATGTTATGGACCACCACCCTGATCAGATATTCAGAACCTTGGCCAAGTTAAAACCGTAAGATTCACATTGCTGTTTTTAAGCCAGTGTTAGTGGCTTGAGGAGCTGGGGAGCGTGCTTACAGGTCTGAGCTCAGCAGGTGTCCTGCACCCGGTACCACCTTGTGAAGCAGGGCAGGTTCCCCAGGCTCCTGCCAAGCTCCAGGTTTGGCAGGAGGAGGGAACCAGGACTGACTGGTTTTCTTACAGCAGCAGCACGGCAATGCTGACTCCTCGGTGCCTGCAGCGAGCACCATGCTCCTCTGAATGCAACTCTTTGACACTGAAATAGTCAAACAAGAAGGTGGAATTGAACACAGCTTGCACAGCCCTCTCGCAAAGCTGGGGGAAAGCAGATTTTCATAACCTGATTTTTTTTCTGAAGGGTCTTAACAACCACAACAAAGGCAACACAAAAAAAGAAAGTAAAACCTTAGAAAGAATTGTCCTTCCCTTCTAATTTTTAGCAGAGAGTAATATGCTTTGAAAGTGCCTTTATTTGTTTTTTTTGAAAGATGACCTGAATAAGTTCTGCTTCAACAGTGCAATACTTGAACACTTTCATTACAATTCAGGCATTGCACTAGGCCTTTTCCTAGGGGAAGAAAAGACTATGGATTGCACCATATTCAGCCAATGGTATCATTAAAAAGATCTTTCCTCCATGCCTGACAATTGCATACTAAACAGCACCTTCAGGTCACTCTCTAGAAATACCAATATTCTTAACAATGTCTTGAGAAGTGCTCCTGGTGGAGAGAATTTAAATGAGGCGAAAGGAGAGGTAAGGGACCAAGAGAAAACCCTGTAAAGGAAAGTGCATGAGGCACTTCGTGCACACAACACCAAGAGCAAGAGGTGGTGAGCAGTAAATCACTGTCCAAAGATCTTTGCTTCCCGAAACATGAGGTTGTCAAGCCCGTTTTCACTTGCAGCCAAACTCTTCAATCTACTTACAACTAAAATACTTTAGGCAGCAGCAGCCCCAGCTGCCGAAGCAAATACAGAGCTATCACCACCTTGATTTCATTATCCCTAAAATGAAAAAATACATACATCCAGCAAAGAAACACTGTGTGCTAAGAGCTTGTAGATTACTCAGGGGCAACTACTACAAGGCTACAGAAGGCTGCATTTCCAACTGCAGCTGGAAACATCTGCACGACTTTGATTGCCTCTTTTCAGGAAGTAGAGTAAGATTTGCCTCTCTCTGAGAGACCCCCAAACAAAGGTTCACACGTGGCACCAGTTAGTGCTCAAACGTCAGCAATATCTGCCCTCGAATGAGACAAACTGCACCATAACAGTTTACCTTGAGTCTTTAGGCACACCAACAGCTATCTCAAATGTAGAAATTTAAGTTACTGGAGGTGAGCTTTGTGCTCCTCCATCCTGTGGCAGGTCATTTATTTAGACTATAAGCTCTAAATGCTATGGTATTGCATCTGCCTGGTGCAAAAGGGTGCAGTACTAAAACGGGACTTAGCTGTGCAGAGTTACTCCTTCTGCAAATAGGTCATGATCAGCCATTTACACTTTAAAAAAAATCAGCACTCTGGGACAAAACTCTTTCTACTGTGCCATTCAGAAACTGATATAACAAGGAGACAGTCTGATGAGTCACAAAAAAGCAAACAAGATGACAAGCAGTGCAGACATTTCCAGGGAAGGACAGTCAGGACATTTCCAGGAAGAAGGCAGTCACAGCCTGAGCCTTAGCAGAGACACCACTGGGACTTGTGAATAGTACTGATTGCTGATGCTCCAGCTGCAGGAGGGGCAGCACAACACAAATAAGATGTTACAGGAAATAGAGGATCTCTCATGTTGGAGAAATCTTAGAAAGGCCAGTATGATTACCCTACAAAAGCAAAGGCTGCTCTGCACAGCTATATGTGAATGGTAAATAACAGCTGCAGAAAAAGGGCCACTTAAGCCTAAAGACCATTGATTGCACAAGAAAAATTGGATGTGAAAATAATTAGGATAAAAATCAGATAAAGGGTGGGTTTTTTCCTTCTAGAACTGAGATTTTGGAAAAGCCCCAAATAAGCATAAAAAGCAAAGAAAAAATGAAGCCCTTTCAAGACAGAATTCCAAACATCTACTTTAGGATTTGCGATGCAACGATTCAAAAGACCTGGTCTTATTTTTTCTTTCTGACATTAAGCCACACGTAGCAGAGCAGATCTGAACTTGTGCCTCCTGCTCCAGCAAGGTGATGGGGGCTGTTCCCCGGCTGCAGCAGCACCAGAGACAAGGACTCATGTCCTTGCAAGAGCTCCTGGGCTTCTGAGATCCTGGCTTCTCATCTTGAGCTCAGGATTCCACATCAAGACCATTCTGCAGGTGCTCATCAGCTGGTACTGAGGTCCTGCTGTGAGTTTAGATGACAGCTGAGCTGAGTGCGGCACCCACACACCCAACTAGGACACAGCAGCCCCTCAGTGAACCCAATTCACACTAAGCAACCCCCAGGCTCCCTGGGCAATACCTAAGTCTAGCCTTGCAAGGGATAACCAAAGTCAAATGATTTTGTCTAGGCAGGGTCAAGAATTCAAAAGCCTATTCTGACCCCTACAGCCCTAAGGTATGCATAGTAAAGAGTAATTACCTGGATTTCATTGCTGCAAAACTTGAACATGGACATTTCCCAACCTGAAGAGTTTATTTTTTGTTTTGTTAATAAAATCACCATGCACAACAAAGCTGTTTTACATTTTCTCTGGACTTTTATTTTATATCTATTTGTATACTTCCAACAGAGCTGATTTTAAGCAAAAAATGGTAAATCTTTTCTTTAATACTTGTCCTTTCACATCAGCCTTCACAAAACTGAAAGTGCAGCATGAAACAAATTCTATAGTATCTAGTTGAGGAGAAGAGCGAGTGATAAATTACTTGCCTAGGAGGAGATGATATTAATCAAAATGACTTCAGGGTGTAGTGTTTCGAAGTTGTGTTGAGTATTAAATAACAGGTGAAGGGAAGGAGGTTTTTCCTTTTGAAATCCTAAATTGAAGCCTATTCAGTAAAATGAAGCAAAATTACCCAAGTTGTTACAGAAAAAAATCTTCATGAAGAGAGGGTGTAAATTAAAGCCTACAAATTGAAATCAGGATGTAAAGATTGCTTTGCATTTATTTTCATAACAAACAAGGACACAGTTTGGTCTCTTACATGATTTGTTTGAGATAATTTGAATGGCAGGAGTTGAACACAGCTCTGCTGTCCCCTGAAAGTTACAGTTATGAGCACTTCCTGATTAAATTAAGGTTTTACTTTGCATTCTCAGATTCTCCTTTCCAAATTAATTTGTTTTACAAGAAACAATTTCATCCACTGCTGAGCCATACTGCCAAGGAATACAGTCTCACAGCACTTTTTCAGGGCACAACAAGAGACTTGTCCTCCAGAGCTCCAGAGGGAGGGAAACCACTACTGAAATAAGAATTTGCCTGTGTGACCACACACGTCCATTTGGGACAGCATGAACTCTTGCTTGTTTCTGCTGCTCAGGGCCTTTCTGTCAAAGGTTTTAAATCGTGCTTCACAGCACAATCTTCGGAACACAGAATACACATAGTAGCTTGGTTTGAATTTCTGGTTAAGGGTTAGGATTTTTTGAAGAGGAGATAATGTTAGAGTGGGAAGAAGGAGCTCACATTTCAGTATGGTCTTTGCTTTACAGTTTTATTCTATACCAAAATCTGGACCACATAGCAACCTTCTGAGGATGATACTGATACCATAAACACCACCAGTCTGTGCTGGGACTAGGCGAAGGGTTCATTTGGACAGATAACTTAGCCCCCCCTGCAGCTGAAATTAAGTCTGATGATCCCCTTGCAAGACCATAGAACTGGCTGTGACTGGTCCAGAGGAGCACTGGGATATATACTTGAAACTGTCTCCCACAGAAACTCCTGTCTAAGGCAGGACTTTACGGTCTGGCTGAGCAGTGTTTCATGGATTGTACTCCGCCTGGAGGTCGCTTACAGGCCGAGTGCTCAGGGCCTACACCCGGATTCATCTTGTTCCACACCTTTACCACTCACCTAGAGGAGGCGTCACCTGGCACTCCTGCCATGCTCATGGATGACACCAAATTGGCAGAACCAGCCAGTAAACACACGTGAGGCCCCTGCTCTGGACGCAGACAGGCTGGAAGGACGGGCTGACAGGAACACGATGCAATTCAAGGTCCCGCCCCTGAGGAGGAAGCACTGCCGGCAGTGATACAATCTGGGCACTGCCTGCCTGGCTGGGGAGCAGCTCAGCACCAAGGGCCCGGGGGTCATGGTGCAAAGAAGGCCAACAGCATCCCAGCAGGAGCTCAGCCCACAGACCAAGGGATGTGACTGAACTTGGCGCTTGGAAGAGTGCATCTAGATACTACATCTAGTTTTCGTTCCCACAACACAAGACACATGATGATAAACTGAGGTGAGGTCAGGTGGGAGCCACCAAGGTCGCTGCAAGGAGAAAGTGGGGGAACGGGGCTTTTTCAGCTTAGGCAGGAGATGCTTTGTTGGCCGGAAAAACATCAGCCTGTAGAGCCCACAAAGAGGTCATCAAGACAGTGGGGACAGGCTCTTCAGCAGTGCATAGAAGTAGGACAAGAGACAACAGGCATTAATTGAAATCAGGGACATTCAGACTGGATGTGAGGAGAAACATTTTCATGATGAGAACAGTCCAGCAGGACAACAGCTGACCCAGAGAAGCTGGGCAGTCTCTATTCTGGAGAAAACTCAGTGTTTTTCAAGACCAGAGTGGATAAAGCCTTGAACAACCTGGTCTGACTTCACAGCTGGCCTTGCTTTGAGCAGAGGACTGAACCAGAAGCCATTCAAGATCCCTTCTGACTTGCATTATTCAACAACTCTGCAGGAAGGAAGCTCCCCACCCACCTATCACTAATCCATGCGAAATACCAGCACTGTAGCATCCTCACCCCAGTAGGTAGTTAGAGAATAGGAAAGTGAAAGCTTTCATAAAGTTGAACTCCACTGCCATAAGAAAGAGGATCGTGGGCCCTCAGTGGCTTTCTCCCTTTTTCCCCACTGTTCATCGAGAGTGCACTACAGAGCATGCATGTTCAGCAAAAAAATTGAGGGCAGGGGGAAGGGGAAGGGAAGATGAGCAAGATCAATTTTTACATCTTTATCCTTTCCTGTGGCTGATAAAATACTGCTTTTCTCAGAAGATACACCAGTAAATTTTCAGTTTAGATCTGTATACCAGGAAATAAGACTCTCATGACATCCTCTGGAGATTATTCCAGGGCTTAAGAGATTTCACACTCTAAGAGTTCCCAAAAATACTCTGACTACGTTTCCTTTGTCAGCCACATCCTAATATAGTACTAGATAAGTCCTCTGCCTCCAGGCTATTTACACTCAGAGAACTGAGGACTGTTTTGCCACATAGCCAGTTAGAAAGATCAAGTTTCTCACATCCACTCTGACACCAAAAGGTGTTTGTATTTCTTGCCAAAACATTGGGATGGGTTTCCTTTGTGTGGATGAGGTCCTAGTACTGTCTGCAGAGTAGCAGGTGTGCTCTCATCTGAGTCAGGGTGTAAACAAGCCCATACAAGTTCTTTGATTCTCTTGCACACAAAAACCCCAAACTGCAAGTTTTCTTTTCAAGACTTCAGCAGCAAGAACTCCAGGAGGTCTTGTCTGTGCTGAGTTCATCAGCCTGATTTTCTAACATCAGTGGAAGTAGTTTCAGTCATTTGTAGGGTCTTGGATCAAGTCCCAAATCTTAAAGAATAAAAGCATGGATAAAATGAGGCATTAACTTCAAATGCAGCTGCCTGGAATTCCTGCCTTGAAGTGGGAACAGAACAACACTGAGGGTAGGCGGAAGGGTGTTTTAAATTAAAAACGGGATGAAGAGCATGTTTTAATTTTCTAACTGAAAAAAAGTGCTTCGGAAAATAATCTGAGAAACTGTTTTGAATTAACTTATTTATTCAGTTGAGGGAACATTCCACTCACATTCACCAGAAGAATGGTGTCTCCATGCAACACACAACTTCTCAGGCTGCCTTCCTTCTAAGTTAAAGAAAACCTAAACAGAACAATGTGAGTCAGCCCACTCAGGTATTTCACAAATATAAAGCACCAAGAAAGCTGCAGAGTGTGTAACACCTTTATCCTCACTGGGACAAAGTCAGCTCCCAACTTCACTAAGCCATAGCTTTGCATAGGGGAGCTTCCCAAATGCTACCAGAGCAAGAGGCCGTGTCCACTGTTCATAATGCACCAAAACACTTAACCAAATCCCATGTCCTGCGTGCACAGCTAGAGGAAAGCCTGGTTGCATGTGTTATGTGTGCATTATGTTCCTTGGCTGCCATCCAGCCGCTGTTTTCATGTCAGAAAGTTACACGCTCAGAACTCACCCTTACATCCTTCTCATTCACAGAAGGTGTTACACCACTCTGTTTTACCACGATAACCTGAGACTGACCTCAGCAGGTCTGGTATATCACAAGACTTGTGCACTTTTTCTGGATTGGGTCATTAATTTTTTGCTGCGTGACTAATTCTTCTAAAATCAAAACAATGCAAGGCACACATCAAAGAAAAGCCATCTTTCTGTCTCCCCAGATGTTTCACTAATGCACAGCCTACTACAGTTACAGTATGACTAAGAAGAAGGAAAAGGCTCCTTTTCTGTGCTCTTATCTTCAAAATGTTCCAATCAGTAGAGCTGAACCAAAAGAAAATATTTTTAAAAAAGCAACAAGTGAACTGAAAAGGACATCTTGCATTTTTAAATAACAAACCAAACAAACATTGCACTGCTTGCTTTGTAAATCTTACAGAAGAGCTCCTCCTTAGCCCAGGCTGCCTATTTCTTAAAAAACTAAGACAAGCAGAACTAGCTGCCGGCAATGAAGTATATTAGCATTTGAATTCATGTTTGTATATCCTCTGAAGGAAAAACTCTCTTAAAAGCAACCTAAGGAACTTCCTGAAATGTATTATGGCAACATTTACTTGAGATTTGAAAATTCATGATGTCTTTATAGTTCCTTAAAAACAAACTGGGAAATGCTAAAAAAACACCCCACAGATTGCTGCCAATTTCAAAACAGGATGTTTTTGTTTTTGAGGACTGTAATTAAGAACAGTGACCTTGAAAATGTAAACAAACCATCCATTACTTCTTCTCTTCTAATTACTGTTGCAAATATAGTTTTCTCTTTATAAACTTGTGAGTAGTTTAGTTTTCATACTCAGGCAAAGACCAGAACTTCCACAGGACTAAATGTGCTAGCACGCAATGTCATCAGTTAGTTCAAGGGAAAAGGAAGTGAGGAGGAGGAAGAAAGTATTTGGTATACAGCTAGGGATTTAAAATCATGGTGGCTGTTATCAGCACACAGAAAAAGCAAGACAGAAAAGGCAGCCCTACAAGCAATGCATTACAAGTGCAGCTGAAGAAAAACCCATCATCAGGAGAAAACCTTGGAAAGTGCATGGTCTCCTCAGGCAGCAAGAAGGGAGATCTGGAGCTTTCCCAGCACCTAACCCTGCAGTCAGAAAGCAGATACCCAAGTCCTTCCTTACCTTCTGATGCCCAAATTCATTCAATACTGTGCCCAGCTTCTTTGTGTTGCTGTGAAGTTTGTGAGCTGCAATGGCTGGGTTGGGATCCCTCCAGTCAATGGAGAGGCGATGGTACCAGAGGTGCCGACCCTCCTGAATGTGTGCTGACTTGATGCTGGGGTCGAAGCGATGCACCTCACATCCACTGTTGGCCATGCTGAGCTCAAACTGGTTGTCATCGTTGCCTAGCCTATGTAAAAAAAGAAAAAAAGAAAAAAAAAATGTAACTATTAATGCAGCAAAAAGAACTATTAGTGGGTAGGATGTTCTGAGGATGAATTAACTTAACCAGAAAATTCAAGCTCAGTGCAATAGGATTAGAATGAATGGCTCCTTTCTAGGCAAGAACTAAACCACTTTTAGCCAGGCTGACAACTTTCCCAAAGAGCTTTTTCTTAATTCAGAAGTTGACAAAATTTATATGAAAGTAAATTGAACATTGGATCTTCGTCATCATTCGTATTCATATTTTATATATTTCTCTATTTTCAATTTGCTTTTTTCTTGACAAGTTTACAACACTTCCCTTAGTCCCTGCATCACAAACTTCCAATAACCAAGCCATAAGAAGAAGAGAAAATACATTTAAAATTTATGCAATACTACTTTGTAAAACTCTGGCATATTTCACACCACGTCTGTCACCTGGTGTTACAAGCATGACCCACAGTGACCACCAGTACTGACAAGACACAAGAACCAAATGCCTCTCTTTCTCTGTGACAGGAAGACACAGATTTTAAAAAGCATGGTTAAAAATAAGCACTTTACAATAGCAGCAGAGTTGTTATACAGACTTGAGAGAAGGATTGCCGCTAATTTGGTGAAGATCCCAAAGAAGAAAAATTAATAGCCCCCTTGAACAGCAGTATTGTCTCAGTCCCTGCCTCTGCAAGAAGATGCATTTTACAAGGCTATGCCATATTCCCACCTCCTACAGCCCAGTGGTTCACACAGGGTGCACTAAGACTAAAAAAATCTGGTATTTACCATTGCAATCACACATCTGAACCACAGGCCTTCCCTACTCTGTAAAACAGGATGTTCTCTTCGTTCCTACTCCTCCAAGCTTGTTCCAAATGTGATTCAAATCATGCACTAAACATTAAACAAAATTAAGCAGTTTGATATACACACATGTAGCACTGAGAAGAGAATCAAGATTTTTTAAATCAGTTGTACTGTAAATTGTACAACAGAGATTATTCACTCTGTACTAGCTGCACAGCATTTATCTGTTGTGCACAGACCACGACAGGACAGTACTCTTTGATGGTACTGTCAGAGCACCTGCTACACTACACCACAGTTATCCTTAGCAATGGTGGGGGTCTGAAATAATTTCGGCTATTTGCATCAATGTGTAAAACGCGACACATTTTAAGTCACGTCATACACAATGGTACAACGTTAGGCCGGCACTAAATGTCCTACACAGATGACAAACAGGTAGGCTAAAATGAATTCAACTCACGAAACAATGCCTGGAAGAGCATTTGTTTTGGAAGTTACCAGTATGGTATGGCACGTGCTGTAACGCTGGCTAAGCCCACTGTAACAATACCCTAGGAAGTTGTCTTCTCCTCAACCATCTTCCCTTTCTCTGGGAAAACAGGAGGAGACAGGGTGTGCAAAAATAGCCTAGCGTGCTTTTAAGAACAACCCTAATTCACAGGATTCCAACCCATACAGCTGTGTGGGAGGAAAAGAGAGGAGTTTTCTTTTAATACATCCAACACACATTAGGAAAAAAGTTCAGAAGTCAACCAAGTGAATCGACATGTTTGTTTGCATGTGGCCTTCAACAGAAGGGACAGTGATGGACCAAGACCAGGGTAATCCCTTAGGAATGAGAAGCTGGCTAAAAATGAACAGCGTGGGAATTGTTGAGGACAGTTACAGCATTAGTGATGAGCCCACCAGCGACCGGTGGCCACACGTGTTCGTGACACACTTCTAACCATACCACCTGCTACAATCCAGAGGGCCAGATGCTTTTGGTGCAGACAAACCTCGGGCTGCTTCCAGACTGCTGCTCATGTGGACCGCAAAGGGAGCTCCACAGTAGTGGAAAACAGGAAAAAAAATTACAGATGAGGGTAAAGACAGGGATGATGTATCTTCTGGCACTCTAGTTAACAGCTCAAATTTATGCCTGAAGAGACATCTAGCCAACAACAAATACATAGGAGAGAAAATAAGGTCTTCTCCAAAGGAACTGGTTCGGAAAATGCCTGGCCCACATGTGATCATGCAAAGGGATAATGGAGCATGAAAAAGATAAACAAATTAGGTCTCCTAAGAAAGATTTAGTTGCTTAAAGAAAGATGTGCCACCTAAAAAGGGATCATGACTTTAAAAGAAAGGTGTGGAGGTCACAGAAGACTGGCCTTTCCTCACCATCAGGAGAGAGCAGCTGCCGCCGCCATCAACAGCAAAATAAAGAATGCCAAAGAAGCCATTTTTCCCGTAAGGAAGAAGGGAGCTCGGTTACAGAGTTCCACGCAGAGCCCTGCGGTGGGGGTAGAGGCGGGGGTGGAGGTGGGCTTGCACAGCAGCACCAGCAGCGCCGCGGGGCCGCCTCTCGCCGGCTGCGTGCGAGCGCAGGGCAGGCAGGGCTCGCTGGCACTGCCCCCCGCCGGCAGCGGGGCAGCGACGCTGACCCGGCACAGAGCGCAGCACAGCGGGCAGCAGTGTCCCTTGGCTGTGCCCTGCTCCCAGGGTTCACAGAGGGTCACGGTGCACTCAGAATAGACACTGGGCTGCAGCTTGCACTGAATGAAGCATCGCACCGGCCCCTGCATCACCCGGCAGCACAGTGAGCGCCGAGTGGCACAAAAGCTGCTTTGTCTGCTCCAGCACAGCTCTAGTGGACACCTGTAGCTGATCCAGCCTGAAAACTGCAGGTACTCCAGCGACCACAGCGACCACAGGACAGAGCTATAAACACATGCAAGTTAAGGTCCAGCTTTCCCTTTTCTGTTCCCCCTCCTCCCCTTTCTCTTTCAAAGGAAGATAACTGAGCTCAGCAGCTCAGGAAAAAAAGGACCCCCTGCCTGGATCCTAAAGCTCCTACATACACTTTAGAATGCACCTGAAATGGCATTTATACTGTATTGCAGCAAGACTCTTTAAACCTCTGCTGGTAAGTTTCTGAAATCCTATTCATTTATGTTATCCCAGCTTGAGTGCCTGCCTGTGGTGTTTGTAACTGATTTAGCTTAATCCAAGCAGATTTAGCACTAATAACTAGAGCTCACTAATGCATATTGCAATTATGTATCGCACTGGGAAATCCTGTCTCCCAAGCACAAACATTGCTGCTTCCCAGTAGTGGAAGCAACTAATACTAATCTAAAAAGATCCCCAGATGTTCCAGACACTGCTCGCTCCCATTCACAAGTAACCTCCTCTATAGCATTCAAAGAGGCAAAGCCTAAGCAGCATGTTTTATTCCAGTTTTAATCATATATGGATTTGATTCAGGATTCCCAGTAACACTCCCACTGAACTTTCACATTTGTCCTCCATCCATCCTCTCTGCAGAGAATGCTCTTCACTGGAAGTAGCTGCTCCCCATCTGCTCTTTATGAGACATATGAGGTAACAAAAATGTTTAAAGGGGATTTTTGCCTTAGAACAAAATTACTTTTCTGTCTGTCATAAACTGACGGAAGTGAGTCTGAGGAGAAGAATTATGCAGTAACGAGATCCAAAGGTTGCAGAAGTAAACTGGTGGATTGAAGACTGCTTCTCCATAACCTCAAGTATTTCCCTTTTATTTTTTAGCTGCTTCATGTGATGCATCCTGGTTGGGTACTTACTGCATGTGTGTATCTGATGATGGATGGGAGAGCCAACATCAGTTTCAATCTCTGCTAAGCCCTGGTGTTCCATGACTACAGAAAATCTGGCACTCATGCGCCCTGGACCATGCACAAAACAGCACCACATATAAAACTCTGGTATACACACACTAGCTCCGTTTTGTTCAAAACCATTAGCAAAATATCTCAGTGCTGGTCAGCTTCATGCCTAATCTGCATCTCCTGGCACAGATGAAATCAACTCTGCATTGTGCCTACTGGACAATTCAATAAAAATACCATTCTCAACCCACACTTGATCCTTAACAACAGGGAAAAAGGGCATTAACACAGGAGCTCAGGTCTAATAGTAATGATCATGCAGCTTGAAGGACGAGGTCTAGGTTAATTCCACTGAACTTTGAGTACTTTGCCAAGACATCTGAAACCAGCAGCCACATTATCCCAGACTTCCACTATAATCAAAGGAAAGCTATACCTACCTCCAGAATGCTATTTAGCTTAGCTGATTTTCTGCCTGAATGTGCCTGCCTCTCCCTACTGACTACTAGAAGGGCCCTCAGGCAGTAACTCAGTACCTCAGTCAAACAGCTAAAGTCTGGAACTGAGCATGGGGTAACACAGCATCTCTCCTAACTTTTACAGGAACATGAAAAGCGGAGGAGAAAAAAAATCATGTAAACCTATATCTTGCATTAATGTCAGGTAAGTATAACTTGAAATATGTTGCAAACAACATTCAGAAAATAAGAAGCAACAGTAGTCAAGAGAAATCTTCTCTCCTGTATGTGTGATTTGTCTCTAAGGGGCATGTTCCTGTTCTGCCACAGAGCAGTGCTGCTGAACAAAACCTGAGAGCACCTCCCTCTCTGACAATCTTGGTCTTTACAGCTCAAGTAAACTCAATCGAAATATAAATCCACCTAAATTAACCAAAACCACTCCCTATGACTACAGGACACCCTGCCCCACCTCCACACTAACTGCAGGTGTTACCTGCCATGTACATGCATGTTACACGCCAAGGCTAAGAAATGCCACCCCAGCACAGCTCCTTGCTATCCACCCTTTGTAAACCCACAGCAGCAAAATCACAGGAATAAACTGCACTGGTTCAAGGGAGAGGAAGCCTTTCAGTACACCTCTAACCCACAGCTGCTTCCCAGGACAGCAAGTACAGTTTTATTAGGCAGCTCTGTATGGTGATCTGTGTGAAATGAGCTCCAGATCCCAGTGACTGTTCTCCTACTGCACCGGTGTGCTGATGGCCTGATGCACTCTGAGGACTGACCTCCCCCATCCTCCTGGGAAACAGAATGTTTTAGTAGCAGGGAAACAGGCTACATGTGTGGTTTTGCTACCTGTGAACGCACTTGTTCTGTGAAGAGTGAAAATCTCACTCTCAGGTGCTGTTAAACACTGCAAACATTTTAAAGTAAAGCCACAGCTGCCTTTATCACTATCACTTTGGCACATGTCACCCCTGAAGTGCTGAGCAAAAACACTCATATGGAAATGTACTATTTTGTCCCAGAGGTAGTTAATGAAGTTTTTTAAGTAATGCTGCTGAAATACCTGGCAATTATGCAAGTCATCTCTGCTCAAGGAAGATGCTGTAGGCTTCTCAGTTTACCCCTTTGATTTCCATCTTCTTCTACATGAACCACCACTCACAACTCACCATTAAGCAATTTGTTTTCATACCAATATTAGAAAGGCAAAGGAAAAAGATGACCCTCATGAAGAAAAGGTTTTCCCTAAAAATAAAGTTTACAGAAGCACATCAACACATGATAAACACACCTGAACAAAGTTTATACTTTGGAAGATAACCCCGCTGCAGCCTGTGTTGCATTTACAGGGCTTTTCAAAGCTACTTGTTGTGAAACAATTTCCTTTCTTTTAAAGAGAGCACTTACCCAAGTGAATAGAGACGGCATTGCTTGCTTCTGATTCGATGGATGAGGCTAAACCTCTCATCAAGACAGATTGACCAGGGCTTTTTTGCGATTTCAGAGTACCCTTTCAAGCTGTTCAGGTTCGTGTGTTCACATGAAATCTGTTGAAATCAAAGGATATTTCATTTTAATATAGGACTTTCAATTTGTTTTTAATTTGCCTTCTGGGGAAAAAGTGGAAAAAAGAAAAATGTTCATTGGTTTAATTTAAGTCTTACTGTCAATCTGATACATGGCTACAAGGATTTAAAGATTTTTTTCTTTGTTTGTCTGCTCTGCTTGGTGAAATTTAAGGCTTACACCATTCCCCAGAGAGCAATGCAGTTCAAAAAGCAAATAATTAAGCATTAGTACTACACCCAGATCCATTTTTCCACGAGGAAAAGATGTTTCAGCATTCACATGTTTAATTTTTTTTTCTTTTCAAACCTTGGAGTGGATTCTGCATCCTGAATAATGTTAAAATCAAGACTGTAATTACAAAGTTGCAGTGTCTCTGCAATGCATACCTTATCCAGAGTGTCCTGGATCTCAGCTCCAGAAGAGATTTAATCATTACCCCAACACATGCCTTCTCCAACAACAAAGGGATTTAAGCAAGTGCTTAACTAAACAGAGGAATCATAGCATGTGTGTCTATGCTGAGCTGGCTTAGACATCGAGTCTAAAGCCAGGGTAAAAACCCTGCAAAAGAAGAGACAGAGACCCTGCAGGGAGGAACACCGTAAGTCAAAGCCCTTGTACAGACCAAGAAAGCAAAGACTGAAAATGCACTGGATTCACCAGAAACCTGGATGTGTCAAAAATCACTGAGGGGTGAAGTCAGCTTTGCCAGCAGCTGAGCAGCAGCCTGGAACAGCCAAACCCACAGCGACTGAGCCAGCAAAGCCATGGCCCTGTAAGTGACACCCTACGGAGGAGCCCGCAGCACCAGCTCTGCCTGTCCATCCAGCAGCTCAGGCCAGCATTTCACCCCCTGGCCACAACATTCCACCCCACCTTCTTCCTCTAGAGCCACTCTGGAAAAGGCAGGCACGGAGCTGGAGAGTGCTGCACCCTTTCCAGAACACAGGAGCCAGAGCACAGCAGTCGATGGAGAGCTGGTACAACCTGTACGGCTGTCGCCGGAGCAGTGGTAAGGAGGCAAGGAGAAGCAGAAGGAAGCACCAAAGCTGTGGCTTCTTCTGCCCAGGAAAGGCTGCACTGCTCTACACCAGCATCAGCATCCACAGTTTGTTCTTGAAGGGCTTTTCAAACCACGCAGCCCAGCCATCAAAGTCAGGTGTTGCAGGGCACAGGTTGCTAACATGCAGGTAAGAAAGCACAGACAGAAGAGCTGCAGGAACCCAGGTGAGCCATCATGATGAAAAGTTGTTCTTTGGGCCCAGTGCCAGCACTAGCTGCAGGAATGGGAGATGGCACTGTCAGAAAGGCAACAACTGAAATGGTGGAAAGGACAGTAGTAGAGACAAAACCAGGTTAAGTATCAGTCCTGAACAGACAGCTCTCATCTTGCTCCTTCCTTCCTCTACAGCAGACTGCAGAGGTTCAGTTCTCAGTCTCAGCCAAACTAAAAAGCACTCCACTGTTCCCACCTGGAACCACAAAAGCAAAACAGTTTTACACAGAGGTGAGAGTAAAACCTGGAACCCAGCCTTTAATGTGGTAGGCGCTCTCCACCGTGTACCTTGTAATAAGTAAATAAAACACTCTTCCTTTAAGAAGTGCATGTTCTGAAAGATCATTACCTGGAGCAATACATTCAAAGAGCTGCACACTGCATCACCACCTCCCTGCTCCTGCTTGGCTCATAATTCCCATGGAAAATTCATAAAAGCAAATACAGCACCTCTTCATGCTGTTCTCAGGATTCACTAAGTTTTAAGCAATGATTTGCACTGCACCCCACTACCCATTTCTCTTCAGTCATATAACAATCAAGGAATAAATGGCATTGCAATAATAAGCACTAATTTAAGACACAGAAGAATAATGTACTCTCTACAAAAAACTAAGATTCTGCAATGCTGCCACTTAATTGACTCATGGCATTATGAGCAATTACAACAGTCAGAGTTTGGAGCAATTTTAACAGCTCTTGCTACTTAATAGCTCTTGCTATCAAAAAAAACCTCCCTGAAACAACAACAACAACAAACCCCAAACCCTGAGCCTGCCTTTAGCACCATCATCAGTCTGTTGCACGATTCACTGATGCACCGAGCTCACATCCTGTTCTGGGCTTCTGCTCACTCTTATCATACAAATAACAGCACAAGAAAGATGCTTCTTCTGATCACCAAATACCAGCACTGAAAAAGCTTTTTCTGGCCACACCTTGACCTTGCTGGCATGGCACTTTCCTGCTCCAGCAGTTTGAGCCATTCTACACTAATGGCATGGAGCTGAACTCAGGCACAGTAATTAGTAGACACTTACTCAGCAAATAAGGAAAATGACATCCCATGCTCTCTACATAAGCAGGATCCCATTTTCAGAAGTGCTCACACCAGTCATGGTGTTATCCCACCAGTTATTCATTTTGTAACATCTGCCAGGTCAGGAACAGGGATTCCTCTCATTTTTTGTTTTCACTTACGCTTATTGCCCCAACCAGGGTCAGTTACTCTGGGAACGAAACTTCTCGCTGAGTGTGTCAAAAGCAATAAACTCTCTGTTAATTGATGTCCTTGTAGGCTTTGACCCAACTAGTGGAGTTTAGCAGCATCTGACACTGTTTATTAAGTCACTGAGATGAAGGATGTTTTCAGCTTAATATGTCTGCTGCAGTCTAAACTTCTGCACAACAAATCAAGCAGCTCTACGCGCATCTCTTGCTGTCCCCACATGCATCTTCTTGCCTCCTGCCCTCTCAGTGCTGGCATGAGTGGCAGCAGAGATGTCATTTTATTGAGAATTTATCCGGGGTACCCACAAGCTGGAGGATAAATGAACACTCTGCTATCCTCCCTTTTAGAGGTGTTTCAAATTGATCTCATCTCAGCCTCGAAAGCTCTGCATTAACAAAGAATTTCATACGTGAATGCCATTCCAGTGATTTTGGCACCTGGGGCTTTTTGCTGTTCTTCAGTGTAAGTAATGATGCTGTTAACTCTGTATTCAAGGGTCAACTGCTCATAGACCTGGGTACCAAAAGCAGCTGCCCTGTTGGAATTGTGAGCATCCAGCACCTTTTTCATTTTTTTATTACCCGAAATACACACGCAAATGCTGTTGTGCATAAGTGATGCCTCTGTCAAGACATGATGGCCCAGTATCCATATATGTTGAATGCTGGAAGTATCCATCAACACAATCTGGATTTGGAAATGCCATTTAAAAAGCACACAAACCCACTAACTTTCACAGTCATTGTTTTTGTCCCGAAAATATCAAGATTCTATTGGTGTCATTGAAACAACTTGTCCAAGTTAGGGTCTGATGCCCTGTTCTCATTTTACTGGGAACCTCAAATGCCTCCTTTTGATGTAAAATGAGCCTGGTTATCATATTATTATTGAGAGGTGGAGTGGCTGAATACACTCTCTTGATACAGAGTGCTCTGTATTTTTCCATGTGAGAGGGAGAAAGGGGAGACAGAGAAACACCACATCTAGAATTTCAGTCATACCGTACTCCTGTCAGGACACAAACCCATCTGGAAATAAATAGCATGGAAATAATGCATTCTTTCTAACCTGTGTTTTGACCTTTATCTTCAGGTTGACCGTCTGCTAGGTTAAGCAACTTTAGAAATAAAGCAGTTTCAAACAAAGTTTGGTGCAAGGTTAATTCCTTAGATTTGAGGGAAAAATCTGTGCCAGGCAAAGTGTTTTCTAAATGGAGACGGAAATGAAAAACCTACCTGAGAAGTGCTAATGTACTTTAGGAACCTCAAGGCCTCATAGTTGAGGGAAGGGGTCGGACTTGCCCATGGTTGTAGTTCAATGTGCCATCTTACAGCCTGTAAAACAAAGCAAACCAAAAAACACCTTAAAGGCAGCACAAGTATAAATTACAAGGGCTAATAAACTAAGGAGATTTAATTTCAAACAAAAAGAGTTTCCTGGGGGCTTGTCTACACAGGAAAAACATTTCAGGATAAAGCAGGGTTTCAACTACAGTGAAAAAGCATCTAACTATGATTTATAATGATCAGCTTTGAAAGCAGATGTAGGTAATTCAGAAAGAAAGTGCTCCTCATCCAGGATACACGTGTGAACCCAGTTATTCTCGGACACCCAAGTAAGCTGTGAGAAACGCAGAAAGAAAACCAAGACCTAGATAACCAAATCCTCTAGCAAAATATCTGAAAACAGTGGTATCATTTTAATTTCATCTATCTATATATCTCCACTTGAATGTTCACTGAAACAAGAACTTGGATTGCAAACATTAATCACCAAAGGAAACCCCTGCAAGCGAGCTGTTTTCTTTTTTAAGATCTAGATTTTATTGAAAAACAAGCTTCTTGTGGGCTTTGAGAAAAGTCCTCTTCCTCTCCCACGCTTGCCTGACAGATACACCAGAATTCTTTGTTTTCCTGAAAAAATATAAGTGTGGCTGCCTGTATCTCTACCACTCCTCATTTTCATAGCCCCAAGGAAGTAGCTTTGGTGGGGGCTTTCTGCACTCCCTGCAAGGCCCCTCAGCTCTGAACCTGGGGGATCCCGTCAGCTTTTCCAGAAACATTTCCCACATAGACAGAGTGGGACAGAAAAGGCCTTTCAGACACGTGCTTGCAGAGCAACGGGGCTCTGTGCTCCCATCTGCGCCACCTTCTCCCAATTCTGCCCGCTGTCAGGCTGGGAAGTTTAGACTTGTCATCTCGCCCTCAAGCAGATAAAAATACAAGCACGGTGTAAAGTTGTACTAAATTAAGATTGATTCCTCACGGCTTTTCATCTTCAGGCGCCATAACTCACGTCTACGGTTGGGCAGGTAGTATCAAGCTTCCCTTTAATCATCCTCAATTAACTGAGCTTCCATAATGGACAGGATGGGGTTTCTCCCTCAAAGGCTTATGCTGACATTCAATAAAATACAATCAGAAACCCCACTCGGGATTCCCACAGGACTGTATGTCAAACGAAGCCCTGGAAAACACGTAGGCAATAGCAATTAGCTGGAGAGAATGGAGGCAGATCAGTGAAGTGAGGCACTGAGCCCCCAGACAGGACTGGTCTGTGGCACCAGGAGAAGCGCCAGCACGGTGACAGCAGGGATCCTCTGATGCCAGAGAGGAATGCAGGAAAGAGAAGGTACAATTAGAAAAGAAAGATTATTAAAGAGGACCACCAGACCAGATGGCGTTTGCCTTGAGCTGATATCACGAATTGATACTTTTGCAGCCTAAGTAAACATAGTCTACAGTGAGTGTGAGCCAGGAGGTCTGTATGAGGTTTATTGTTCCTGTAGGGTTTATTTTTCAGATTTGTTGTGGTTTTGGCGGGTTTTTTTTACTGTAAAGAGATGCTGAAAAGGATATTGAGATTTTTTTTTCTCCCCCAGAAGCAGACAAAAGTAGCATTTCTCACCCTGAGACTTCCTGCCTGCAGCAAACTTGGACTCCTATACCCTGCACAGCAGGAGCCTGGAAGCAAGCTAGCAAGCCAGCTCTGCAGCAGCGTGTCCCCCTGACCTCTGCCTGCAGCAGGCAGCCTGCAAACAGCGAACAGCAGGAGGATAGGTGCACACCAGGGAGGGAAATGCGTGTAATCTTTCAGAATGAGTCACAGTTCACACGGCTGAATAACGTTTGCAATGACAGGAATGCTGCTGTTTCAACAGGCTCGAAAGCTGAAATGAAAATGAAGACTGACAATCGTTTTCAGGGAAAAAAAAAAAAAAAAAAAAGAGAAAAAAACCAAAAAACAACGAACCAAAAAAAGAAACCAAACCGAAAAAACCACCAACCACCCAGATACCTACACATCTGTGCCCAGTTATTTTGAAATCTATTTGTGTGAGAAGTAGCTCATTAAGTAGAAGAATTGCAGGGTGGCCTTTGTGGTGCTATTCAGCAAGAATTCCTTCTGCACAGAGTTGACAGGGAAGAAAAAAAAAAAATCTCAATAATGAACCACGTGAATGAGGTTCTTTTTCAGCAGAGTGCAATATCCAAGAGCCACTGCATCTTACACTCGGGTTCTTAAAATCTTAAAGACGATAAACTGCCTTCCCACTGACTCCAAACTATCGATAAACACATGAAAATGAAATAAAAACCCCAGCGACTTAAAAAATAGGTGGAGGTGAAGGAAAAAACAGAAAGAGATCAAACTTCGATATAGTTCTTTAAATTTAGGAGCACTACATAAATGCTACTTTTGTGACAGAGATCAGACCCGAGGCTCCTTTTTGACGGCAATGCTTTTGAATTGCTTCTCAAACTTCACACTTGGTCCCCGGCTCCTTAGGAAGCAACAAGCCATTTCCATTCTCCAAGGAATACATTAGAGAGGCCTGTTCCTGACACCTCCTAAACACCCCTACAGGGCGCCTCAATAGCTGCCTCACAATGAGATTCACAGACAATGAATGGGGGGAAAATCCAACACATCTCTCGGACCGGGTGCGCCCCCCCAGCGGGTAACTCACAAATGTCGGTGATGCGTTTTGGGTACTTTCACGAATACAAAATATCCTCCTGAAGGAGCCATTCAATAGGTACATTGGTAGCCTTTGTTTATAGTTTTACAGGTAATTTTCAACCTGTTCCATAGTGTTTCCATGTAAGCCTTCTCAAATAAACTCTACAGATGCTTTGTGAAAATCAGGTTTATCCCTGATAAAAAACAATCCTTATTTGAGGAGTTTTTCCCCCTCTTGACTTCGCAATTTTATTTACTGAGAGCGAACCTGACTGTGGAACACGATTTTTATTTTCTCACCTGTACTGAGGCAATCTCGAGAATGACCGAGAGCAAGTCCCTGCGGCTGCTGTACAAACAGGCTGAGGAGCAGCTCCTTTCACAGGGGGCTCTACAGCAAGAGGAGCAGAGGAGCTATTACAGCCCAGATTATACAGCTCTGGATATGAAATTCAGACAGACATCCCCAAGGCTGCCCAGGAGGAGCCAGAAAATGGGTTCAGACAATCTGCATTTTTACCTATCACCATGGGTGTGCTCTCTCCCTAGGGTAAGAACTCATCCAACCAGACACCATGACTGTGTTTCCCAAACATCAGCGTATCCATATTCCACAATATAAAGAGATGACAGTACCTGGAAAAGTTACAATGCCACTTAAAAAATATCATACTGAATATCCTAAAGTATCCCTCTGTACATAGCTTCACTTATAGACACATTAACTGAAATTAGCATTGTAAGAAAAATCAGTCTTCAGCAAGACTTTATCACAAGCACTGGCTGGACATCGACTTCAGCTACTCTTGAAGGGTTATGGATATCCAGAAACTGTTATTCAGAGTGATGTCTAAATTTTCACCACATGAGATAACCAACAGAGTAAAGAAAATCTTAAAGTGATGCCATTGCTTTGTTAGGAAAACTAGGCCGCATTTGAAGGTCTGATTCTTTTTCCAGGTACTTCACACTTAGGGATAAGGACTGATGTTTCCTTCACACCAATCTGACAGTCATCTGCAGAGACTTCTCTCTGGAGACCACTTCTTTCTAGATTTTTTCTCCCTCATAGCCGTCTGTGATAGTCATTTGATAATCCCTTAATAACCTGTAGTATATATGTGATGTACTTTTAAAAGGACAGTTTTTTAAAATCTGTCCTAAAAATCTGAAACCATAATATAAAATTTAAACCAAAATGTGCAAAGGGCTCACAAACGTCTAAAATTGTAGGTCTGCAAAATGTTTGGCTTTTCCAGCCTAAATTTACACACAAATCATTAAATTCTTTCCAGACCAATCCTAGTTTCAGTGCACTAACTCAAAAAGCCCAAAGTTTTCCCTCCCTTCTGCTTACATTTGAAAGGGAATTAGTAAGTTTTTTGTATTTTCATCTTTTTTAACTCGATTGCTGTTCTCCCCCCTATTTAATCTCCTTCCTTTTTAACAGCCAATTAAAATACAGAAACATACTAGCCATTTTTATAAACAAAAATTCGGGAATCCCATTGCCCTGCCAAGCAGTCTGTTGCTTCCAAAGAAGAAACAAAAGACTTGTCAATATATACACAGATGTCTTAAGCAAATCCTGTGATTAAGTTGTGCAACACTTTAATTTTTTTACATCTGAGGCAGGACCAAACGTGAGTGGAAATCATTTGTGGCAATAAACTTCATCAAGAACCATAAATATTTGCTACCCATAGAAACAAATGACATACACATCATCTTCTCCAATTTTTCTGTCTGTACCCTGGGTATCACCACACTCAGCAGAACAGAACCTGCTCGTGGGTGAAATTTTGCAGGGGTTTTATCAGTTTGAAGTGCAGTGCATGGGATACAGATTCAGATTGCAAAACTTCAGACATCTAGATGGCAAATGGATTAGATTGCACTCCTGAAGGCTTGCCCTTGTGAGAATAGATTGGCCCCATACGATTTACAGAGCTTGGACATAATTTTATTTGTGGTCCCTCTCAAGTACCTATGGCCTTAAGCATATTAGTTTGTTGTGGTCTTACTGTTAGGGGTTTTTCCCTCAATTCAGAAGTATCCTAAATAGTGAAAGCTGCTTGCTGCAGCCCACACAAGTCCTGGCTTTGCAGGACATGCCAACACGCCTCATGAGGGACACGCAACCAGCACGAAGCCTGCTAAGGGGAGTGGGAGGGCTGCTGAGGGTGGAGGCAGCCAAACCTGGCGCACTGCTCCTCTTGCTGACAGCTCCAGGAGCAAAGAATCCCTCGTGAACGCCCACGTTTAGTTTCAGAGGCAATTAGCTGGTTGACTCCACCAGCCAGGAGAGCCAGGAGGGAAGGAACACTCCTGCATGAACACAGCTATCGAGGAAGCTCCCACAGTGGGCTGGGGAGCTAAGTTATTTGACGGGACAGACGAGGCAGACAGGCTCTTTAAGGGAATGATTCATCTCACTAGAGAGTAGACATGTAAAATAAGTAAGGTGTGTCAAGCACTGGAAAAGTCCATGTCTCTCCATGACCTGCAAAGGAAGCCTGAAGGATGGGCTCAGGAACACTTACACCACAGACCTTCAACATCACAGAAGAGAAGCCCCAGACCAGACATTCACACACACACCATGCTGCAGAAATACATGCATTTTAGAGGGCTGAGCCTACTCTTTAGCTGTGAGCCTAAAGCAACCTTCAGCTGCACTCTATTCTTCAGCAAGGTTGAGTAAATCCAAATGTTTTATGTTTGGAGCAGCAGTATGTGGCACAAGTAAAACAAACTCCACCTCAGAGCAGAGGTATCACTAGGAAAGAACAAGTATGCCTGCAGCCTTGGCAAAGACCCCCTTGAGAAAGGTCAATTCATACAGTCCCTTTAGCTAAATGTAACCAGCACCACAAGGGCTCACAAGACGAACACTCGTAAAAACCTGCTACCTTACATTGTTCGTTTAGGAGCTGCAGGGACACACACAGGCTCAGCAAGCTGTAATTTAAAACACAGGCTTACCAAGTGACTGACTCATATTTAAAACTTTGACTGAATTAATTTCCAACACAGCTAGCTTTATAGATATTCCATCCCCATGTCTGAACTGTTCTTTCCTTTTTTTTTTTCTTTCATATTACTGTTGTTTTCTGTTTTTCTTTGCAGTTTGGCTTTCTTAAACATATGAGGTTTTCTTTTAAGAAACCATAGTGCAAAACTTGCTACGTACACTTCTCCTGTGCGTGTGTGTGCCTGTATTGAGAGAAAAGCAGTGGGTTCCCTCTGAGGCATCAGGCATTGAGGGAATCACAGGGAAAGGCAGCTGACACTTAGTCCTGCAGCCACTTAAACTGGAAATTTCCACTCCAACAGTGAAACTTCCACATTTCACAAAGTCCACGATGAACTGAAGAAAAAAAGAAGGGATTAATACAGGAAATCTTTCTATTTCTCCGTGTTTCTACTTTCCTGAGTTTATCTAAGGCAGAGACATCTCTGACACCACTGCACACACACACACAGCCTTCTCCATACCCCGTCACCAGAGGATTGCTCTGTCCTCTGCATGCACCACATCGGTGCAGTGCACCGAGCAGGCCACAAAGGGAGTCACTTCCACAGGCAAACTCCAGAGCTAAAAGATCTGCTCAGTGTGTTACAGAACCACAGAATGGTTTGGGTTGGAAAGGACCTTTAAATATCACCTAGTACAACCCACTTCCATGGGGCACACATTCCACCAGGTCAGGTGGCCCAGACCCTGGATGGACACCACTCGTTGGTGGTTGTCCTTTAGACACTGAGCCACGGGCTATAACCAATTCCTTATCCATCTAGCAGTCCATCCATCAAATCCATAGCTTTCCAATTCAGATATTGGCTGTGCCTAAAGAACTCCCTGTCTTCAGCATGTTTTAACATGTCTTCCAGGAGGATCCACTCCATGATCTTATCCAAAGATTTTGTGTTGGAACAATAGGCTGAGAAACAATAGCTTTGTGCCAAGATAAGCAAGCAACGTGTCACATATACAGTCAGGCTTTCCCACGCAGGAAGGCTGCTCAGGAAAGTAAATTCTGTCTATGGAAACCAGTCCCGTGATAAGAGTGCTTTCTACATTAATGAGTGTGTGTTTTCAATTTAAATGGGTTTCAACATGATCTGTATATGGAGAATTCTATGTCTGGACGTGTGTGTTTTATTTTATGGAAGAGGGAATGTCTAGTCTCCCCTAGCTCCTCACTCTGTGCATCATCTTTTCCAAGTCTCTGCAGTGCAGCACATGTATGTCTGCCTGGGAGCAGGATGTGAGTGCTGCAAGAGTCAACTTAAAAAGCTCCAAACATCACCCCAAGGGCTCCACTTAAAAGCAGTTTATCAGCACTTGCTTCACAAGGCTGCAGTTTACATCAGTAAGCAAAACTCTTAGACTTAGCAGGGAAAAGGAAAAAAAAGGCGAAGTTTTACACTGAAATGAAGAAAACTATTTTCTGACTTCAATTCTCATTAGAAAAGCTTTGAGTCACTGCATGGTAATTGAAACCAAGAGTCTTTACTTTATTGTAGAGTAAATCAGTCTGAACATGAATACGTAACAACCCCTGAAAAGGCAGCAATCACCAAGCATTTCACCTCTGCTTTCCTTTTGTTAATACTGATGTTTATTTTCTGCTCCTTTTTCTTCTCATTTCCCATCTCATGGTATGAAATCGAGCCACGCGCATACAAATTACTGCTCTGGGGGGAACTGCTGCCTTTACCTGCGGGCGAGCTGCACTAGCGACCTCCATGCAGAACACCAAAAACTTCGATGCCTTGGGAGGTTCTGCGTTTCACACACAAAGCCCACACTCAAGCTCCCTCCAACTCCACTTTCAGGTTTGTGTCTTTTCCCCTAAGTGTCTCATAAGAAAAGCATGCACAGGAAAAAAGCACGCTTGCCATTGACTTCAAGTGACAGAATTTACATCACTTTAAGAATCAAGAAATGGATTTGGTAAGATTAAGAGCACCTTCCAAAATTAACACGAGAAAGCCAGACCTGTAGAGGAATTTAGGTGACTAATGCTCCGTTTAATTCAAATCGTAACCCTGAATTCCACAGGAAATGGGTGTTGGGAACTCACTTGCCAGGTTTACATTAGCCATTGTGGACACCCTTGTAAATTCACCATCACTCTCAGTGCAGGCTTGGTACTTACAGGAGGCAGGGTTTCATAAGTCTTGCCAAAATATTAATTTGTAGGTACTTATGAATTCAGAAAGCATTGCATCTAATTTATAATTTACACAGCATAACTACCACTCCTCACTACAGCTGAGGAATAAATCCACTGCAGCCAAAGGATCTGGGGGCTGCAGGAGTGGGAAAGGGCAGTATTGCACTGGGGAACTTCTCTTCAGACCTTCAAAGGTCACCAAAGACTAACAGCTCTGCCACTGGAAATCCCAGCAACATATATAAATAAAAATAAATACACATTTATTAAAAGAGAGATTGATTTTACTCTAAGAGACATACAGCTTTGAAAATAGCCAAGTGAGATTTCTTTGCTATGGTTCCAAAATAAAATAAATAAATCGGGCAGCAGTGTTCCAGCGCTATCCAGAGGCTGACAGCATGATAATATATCTAATGGAGATAAAACCAGGAGCCAGAACAGATTGAAATTTATGGAGGTAAATTCTCAAAACTGCTTAAGCAGCTCAATCAGCTGAATTCCTTCCAGTGCCCATACGCCTTTGCCAACACTTAAGGATAACAGCAAGAAACAGATACCGCAACTACTGGTCACTGCTTGTCAAATTCAGTTTCTGCTAAGCAAAGGCAAGACCGTGGTTTCAGCCTGTATTCATAACTGCTTTAGCTGAAGTGCTCTGGCTGAGAAATATGGAGATGTCATAATCCATACAATAGGGGGAAAAAGCTATTTTCCTCTAGGTTGACTTCACTTCCATATTTCAACCACAGCACACAACAAACAGAATTCATTGGTAAATACTCAGCTAGCGACATAAACTGAGCTTATTTTGTGCAAGTTCCAGCACTCTAACTGTGATTTACATATAGGGATGCCTCTGGCAGCCTATCCACTGACTTCAGAGCCTCTGCCTGAGGCTAAGAACTGGGGAAAAAGAAGGTGCTTTAGAGTAAAACCAATGCTTTCACACAAATAAGAGCATTTCACACTTGTGCAGCCATCTCTTTAATCCAAGTGGAATGCAAATGTCTAAACAGAAATGGTCCACCACTGGGTCTAGACCAAAGGGAGATAGAAGGATCAAAAAAATCCTTCCACTTCATCTTCCCCTCCTGGGTAAGTACCAGGACAACCTTCTGTGCCCAGGGAGCAGGAGAGGGCAGTATTTGTCACTCGACGTCTATAATCTCATAAAGCAAGTAAATATCAACTCTTATCCATGGGCAAACCAAAAGGCTGAGGAACTTCTACAGGTATGTAGATTTCAGAGTGCAAAACCCTAAGGTAAGACAGAGAGTATTTACAACAGGTACCGAGGGTACTGTTCCTTCAACCCACCAGCAGTTCACTTGGTCGTACTGGGTTTTACTGGATAGCCAGGGAAGACTCAAAAAGCCAAACTTCACTTTTTTTTTCTTTAACTCCTCATTTCATAAAAGCATTACTTAGTAAAACCAGATAATGGAGTTTCACAGAATGAAACGTATTCTAACTTTAAACATACTCCCTTTCTTTTTTTTTGATATGGCTATGGATTAGTGCCCTTAGTCTAGAGCTATGCAAAAGTCTTCCAGATAAAATAAAACAGCGTGTTGGGCAATTAGTTCTCTCTGTCTAGAAAGTGAACAACAGCTGCCTTACAAACTGTTAGGATTTTAAGGACAAGATGATACATTTATTTTCCTATCTATAGAGAAGAAAATCAAGCTCATTTCAAAGCACACAAATTTGAAATATTTTTTGCTCAAAGTAAGTACAGACCCAAGCATCATAAGCCCGTGGAGGATGGGCTTGGGCAAATATGTACCATCCTCTTTAATCAAGGATATTTTCCAATGTTTTTTCGGTAATTCTGAGCATTATACAGACACAGTACTGAAAAAGTACATGGTTTGACCCTGAACTCATGATGCACCCAGAATTCCCACGGATTTCATAATGAATAATAATTGCAAGATCAAGCCATTAATCAAGACATCTAACGAAGAAGAAACACATCAGCTCAGCAGCAACCAACTGACACATAATTGCTTCTTGTTTAATTTTCTCAAAAGAGAGAGGGAAAAGGAACACAATGTTGTTGCTTCACCCCATTCAGGACGAAACAAAGTTCACTTCTTTGAAAGTTTCAGTGCTGCAGAACAACCATGAGGAAAACCCTAAAAGAGACATGGCACCAGTACTAAAAATTTTGGGTTTTTTTCAGACAGTTTCTACGCTGTGGTGTTTCTCTATGGGATAAATCTCACTCCTTCACTACTGCCATCCACTCTGCAGGGAGCAGGAAATATTTGGAACTGATTCCTATCATTTTTAGGCTTCTAAGTGGCAGATATTTTCTAACATTACATGCCATATCAATGGACATTACCATCTCTTCCCCCCAGCATTTCAAACAGTGTCTCTTTGTAAAATATGAAAGAGGATGCTAAATAAAGGGCACTGACTTTGAAGTTCCCAATTGATTATTTGACGTCACTAGCTGCTAGGAGAGGAATGAGGAAGAGGGTTGGGGATGGATGAGGCAAAGAAGGGGAGGCCAAAGCAGCAACAGCAACTCTGTGGTGTTAATGTTTGCTGCTTCTAACACTATTTTCAAATGCACACACTTCCCAGCCAGGTCCAGCCCCTGGCACATCACTCATATTTGCTTCTCTGCCATAACTTCATCTTGGCTAATTTTCCCCAGCAGACCAACGTATCACACACACACAAAAAGTGACCCTACCTCATCAAAACTAATAGCAAGAACGTATTTTAACAATATCCCTAAGACAGACAAGTTGCCTATCGGGGTCTTGTAGGCGTTTCCTTGCTAAGCTCTCAATGCCCACACATTTGTCTTCCACATGCCAAGAAGGGCAGAGGTTTCAATTCCTTCACTTTGCAGAAGCCACAAGGTCAGTCCTGGAAAGAACACAGAATTTTGTCTCTTCCAGAAGAACTCACAGCACTGCAACTGAAGCTGCATCTGAAATCTATCAGAAAGTGGAACCCAAAGTAAACTTCAGTGGGTCACTTGTTAAATGAGCTGTTGGTTAGCTTTCTTGCACAAGCCTGTAAACCCACAGGTTCTCCATGTAAGATCTGAAGGAGCTGGCTTGACCTGACAATCCCAAGAGACTTCAAAAGCCAATGACCCACTGCAAAGTCCTCCTGGTCCTACAGTGCCAGAGAAAAGAGAAGCCCCCATTACATGATGGGGAGAGATGGCAGCAGGAATAATGTTTCTCACAAGTACCCCAGATTTGGGATTTGCAAAGCCAGAACAATTCTGTTCTGACTTTCGAAGAACTCTGCAAAGTCATTTTGTTCCAGTCTGCAAGGCAAACTGAGAAGACTTCAGTGAGAAGCAAGATTTCTGTCTTCTAACAGCTGCTGGAACTACTATAGATTTCATTACGCAAAGACACAAGGAAAGGTTTATTTATTTTATTTATACATGTGACAGGGTGGACATAAATCACAGCATTAGTTTTTAAATGATGCAGGAAGCTAATAAGAGAGCCAAATAATCACCCAGGAGTTCCCCCAGAACCACACCCAGGACTTGTGCTTTTCAAGGGGTCAGCAGTGACCACAAGGATACCCCATCCACCCATCCTCTGACAGTGCAGTTCATGAGCATTTGCAGCCAGAGTCTTTCCTGGTGGCACCTGAGCTTGATGGCACATTCAAAAGCAAGACTACTGAAGATGGAAGAGAAGATCAGATGGGGAAACAACATGTCACTGAAAATTCAAGCCCTTCCATTCAGCACTGCATAAACAGCTGGGAACACTTCCGCCACCTCCTGTTGAAACTGACCCAGTTGTTGCCACGAGAGCGACTTCAAAACCATGGCCTTCATCTCTCTGCTACCCTAGGCATCAGTCCATTTGTGCACATGGTTTCTATTACCCTGAGAGACTGGCTAACTCACAATAGGGCAGCACGTCACCCTGTCACTTTCGTAGGCAAAAACACTAAAATAAACTGCATTAGGGTGAGTGTATGCACACAGGTTGCATGATGCATATGCTATATACCACAACTGAAAGAAAAATTGAATCACACCTTTTTCCCCTCTTTTAGTTGTTCCACTGAACTGCAGGTCATTTGATCTAGACTGACAAACACAGAAGGGCCCTGGACATTTCATCATGCACAAAAGTATCTTGGTGCATATCTTCTCGCTACAAAAACACTCAAGTTGTTTAGATTACTCACATCCAGTGCACACAGCTCTGGAGTATTGAACAGCCATCCAAGACAAACTCAGCTCAAAGTTAATATTAGAACAAGCGATACGAGTGGGCTGTGCTGCAGATGCCATCGAAGATTAGTGGTGGTTCACACAGACTTTCTCACTCACATGTCAAATCTTTCATCTAATCTGTGCCACGAGTGGCAGCCATCACTGCCAGGCTGCAGGACAGCCTGATATACCACAACTAAACCAAACTGCTTGAGCAAAGGCTGGAGGTCCCTCCCTAATGCTACCTAAATCTCTAAATTCTACATCTGTTTTGTAAGAAGTGATGGTGCACTCATCACGCTGTCTGCAAGGCAGCTGTGAGAGGCTTTTGTTCTTCACTGCAGGATTTCAGTACTGCACCCCTTGTCAGGGGCCGCTGGAGTGCTGCTCTGGGCTCACACCAAAGATCCCCCAGCTGCACCTCAGTCTGAACCGAGGCCACAGCTCAGTGAAAGTGGCACAAGAGAGATATCTGGCATGCTGGCACCTACCGTGCAGCCCCCAGGCAGACACGTCTCTGTTAACTGCCTGGCTGGCTGATTAAATGTTGATGTGAACTGACTGAACTAACTGGGGTGAAAACCTTACCAGCAATGAAGTTAAACACTTGTCTCATAAGAAGGCAGATAAAGGTTGGAGATGTAAAGACAAAACCCTAGGCCAGGAGAATTTTTAACCGTCCAAATCTCTCTTTCTGGACTCTTCTCTCTCCACAGACAGAAATTTTAGAGAAGAATATGGAAAGATTGGCCACCTTGAGAGCTGCTTGAGCAAGGAAACCTGTGTGTCTTCACAACTGTGCTCACTTCTTATTTCAAAACATGAAATGTGACAAAAGATCAGTTTTGGCACTAACTGTGCCAGTGCTACTCTGGGCAGTTCAGGTCACTTGGCCCCCAGAGCAGTCCCATGAAACAGTCTGAGCTGAAGACAGAAAACAGGAATGCTTTTTTTCTGACCTCCTACTGCAGTCATAAAAGATTCACATTTTGTACGTTTTGTCTCTCTGGGTTCAAGGAAACGATGGCACAACTGTAATGGCCACCACAGAGCAAGGCACCTGCAGAATAAATTATCACCTCGATCCTTGGGTCCCTTCGAAGAGAAGGCTTAGACACCCAGATCTATTTTTTTCTGTGCCACAGCTACCTAGAAAAACTTCTCTTGTCTTTATATGCCAAAAGAAAGCCTTGAGCAGGTATTTGAAAGATTTTGAAAGAAATCTATAGTATTGGATATAAAGTCTCATAACACTGTGATGACTTTCTGAAGAATAATATTCCCCATCTGCTTCTCAAAAATTCACGAAGGAAGAACTATTTCAGGTAATGAAAAAGTGTGTAAGAATCAAGGTTTTTCTCAGTGATCATTTACCTCACAAGCTTGCAAGTGACATCATTGTCAGAAAAAAACATTTACCATCTCCTCTTTATGGTATACTATAAACACATTTCATCTGCAGTTAAAATACAATGAAAGCCCAGTATTGCTATTGCTTGACTACTTGGAGAAGGATTCCTGTGTTTGGGTACCTTCTGATACCTCAGCTGCCACTGTTTACAGGCAGAGCTGGCTGATGCTCCCCAGATTTGGTTATCAGCTGATGAAAACTGCTTGCAATAAAAGTTTATTCTTTTCTTCCTAGGACAATAACCTCACTCAGTCTGTGCTATTAGCCCAAATATTTGAACAAAAACAGACCAAGGCTGTTCCCCAGGTACTAACAGATTGAAGCCATAAACTCCTGTCTTGTGTTAATCTTACCAGATAAGCAACTTTGGGTCAGCTTTTATTTGCTAAGAGACCTCCAAGTGCTGGAGGGAAAAACTTTGTCAAGTAGTGTCCCTTCCTCTGGGGTCCACTAAGTCATCACACAGAGCAATTATGTTGGGGTCTGGTCTCTGCAGTGAGGTATTAAGCCAGGGCAAATATTGCTTATTATAGTCTTAAAAGACTCCATTACCTCTCTTTATTCCATTGATATTAGATCATTGTTCAGGCAAAATTCCAGTTTGGCTAATTACATTGTATCTGCCAGACTGCTTCTCTAATTGCAGAGCAGGTAAATGTAGCCAGAGGGACATAGGAGGTTGCCCTGAAGCACTGTGAAAAATATACCTAGACCTTCCCTGTGTGGATACCCACAGTCCACATTTTTCTAAGGAGCCTTTCCATTCCTTACCAACTGCAGAGTTAAAAGATTTTCCTAATATCTTGCCTGAAAATGAAGCCAGTTACTTCTTGTCCTACTTCCAGCGGACCTAGGGAACAATCGGTCATTATGTCCTTCAAAAAACCCTTATTTTTTTAGTTTGAAGAGTCTTGGCACATTCCCTCAAAACCTGCTTTTCCCCATTCAAAACAAGTACCAGTACTTCAGGCTTTCCCTGCAGGCTTGCCTTCCTGCATCTCTTAACACCTTTTTCCTCTGAATGAGACTCTCTCCAGTTTGTGTACCTGTTATTAAAGGAGGTGCCCAGAGGTAACACACTCCAAGGAATAACCAATATCCAGCTCTTCAGCTCTGCGCTCCCAAGCAGCATCCCTCAAAGCCAGGCTGTTATTCACTCCTCAGCACAGCACTTAGGGAGCAGCACTGCTGCTGGAAAGCTCATCACGCCTGGGACCCAGGTGGAGAGACCGGAATAATCTCTGGAGATCCAAGGGGCTGCTTGAACCCACGTGGCTCCTTTGGTTTGGCTCAGCCAGGGCAAATCCGCTCCTGCAAACTCAGCCTGATGGGAGTCCCTGCACAGCTCCCAAAGCCCTGTCGTGTCAAACTCTGGTGTAATGTTGGAACATTGCTCCAGGCACACAGAATGAATAAACTTATACAAGCCAAGTCCCGATGCAAAACGGACAAGCTATTACACCATGGGATGTGGAAAGACAGATGGATAGATTTAACTTCAGAATAACCAAGTTTTCTCCAAGAATTTTGGCTCTTCCTCATGAAGAGGCAGAGTAACTTCCTATAAAAGCAGTACTCAAAACTCACCATAGTTTTAAAGATGGGAAGCCAGCTTGAAAACACTGTGATGCAATTAGGCAATGAAAACATCTGATACATTTTTTAACCAGATTTCTAGAAGAAATAAAAAGGACTCTTGGCATAAGCCCTACATATCCCTGACAAATATATATGGCATTGTCATTCTAAAGCTAAAACCCAAATGCAAATTTAAGTAAAATCTTAGCAACAGTGTAATGCTAAATCAAACCAGGTTATTACGAGCCTGCTGTATTACTAAGTTCCAAACAGTTATTCCACATATTTCAAAGATATCACTCCAAACTAATTTGCAGACAATTAAAGATGAGACTCTTATCAGTCATCACTGCAGAGAAGCAGTAACCTCTTGGAAATCGTCCCTATTTAAAGAAAATCAAAATTTCAATCCAACAAGAAACAGCAAAAGACAATTAGTCTGCATTTATAATGAACCAAAAGACAAATGTATACAAGTGTAAGTAACACCTAAAAACATACAATCTCAAAAGAGTTTTTTGTTTTAGGCAATAATACATCATGTTTTAAAATATGTTATAATCCCAGGCAAAGTACAAACGGGCCCAGAAGCAAAATCTTATTCTTTGCTTTTAATTACTGAAGGTAAATAGTTTTATATCCCAAGATATGACATGAAAGAGCATCCAAAATAACATCAGGTTAACTTTGGCAGCGTACCACACTCTCCACCTCCATGGAAATAAATCTGCCCAGAAGGCAAGGAATTCCAGCTTTTCTCAACCAGATTCTTGAAGAGAGCTCCTCCCAAATTCGGTGCACAAGAGCCAACATAACCTTGTTATTGCAATTATTGCGACAAGAATTTGCTGTTACTTCAAATTCCAAATGCAGTATTTTTTTTTTCTTTTGCCATGGCACCCTGGAATAACCTCTTAAAACACACCTCCCATGTCCGCAGCGCTCTGTGGGTGCCCACCCTGCCAACACCTATTGCAGGAGCAGGTACACCGGGCAGAATCGGTGTGTTTCCGTGTAGCTGCAGCTTTTATCTGCTTCATGTGTTACCAGATCAGTGCTTAACACAGCCAGAGCTTAGAATCACAGTTTATAAACATAATTTTATTAGCAAGAATGCAGCTTTAAGTGCTCCACCAAATCTAAGTGGGATTATGAACTTCCATTTGCTTTACACTTGCAGCACAACAAAACTCTTCCCGTTCTTCAGATGACCATCACATTCTGTCAGTGCCAAATCTTCCTTGTTATTTGTCAGCAAGAGCAGCAGAATCTGCTCTTTGGTAGACTCTCAGCTGGGAGCAGCACAGCTCCCTAAAGCACCAGAACAGGCAGCTCCAGCAGCTCCCAGAGATGTCACACAGCTAAATTACTTTATTCCCTGCTGCTTTCAGTTAACATTTTTTAGGTATGCATCTTAAGGCACAAACAGATGCCTGGAACCTTGGTGGTCACACCCTCCCATCGGCTGCACAGTCATGGTCTCTGCTGACAGAGCCTCACCAGTGGTCAGGAAAAGCACAGGCAGTTTTCCTGCAGACTTAGGGGCCCTTTATGGACAAGTCTCCATCTTTCCCATCCTGCCTGTGTCTTTTTTTTCCCCCTTTGGTGGTGTTGGTTGCTTGACTGCAGTCGTGCTTGGGAAATAAATAACACAACCCTGCTTCAGGAAACTTTAAAGTGATTCAAAGTAGGCACCAAATAATTTCCTTGTGTGCTTCTGCAATTTATTTTTTTATACAGCCACAAAGTAGGATATTCAACTTCATCTATGGAAACACTCTGTTCGTCAGTCTTCTGCATTAATTCAGTGATGTAAGTGTGAGCAGAGTTATAACCTAGAGGCACCAGGCAAACAGAGCAGAGTCTCGCCTTGCTGATTTTTCCTTGCTGCCATCCTGCTGGCTCACATATCTCAACACAGTCCAACATCATCCCTATAACAGCAGGAGAGAAAAAACCCCCATACCTGAAAGCCTCTGCAGGCTTTAGAAATGGACTGACAATAGTTTATGGACAGACAGAAGACACTGAAAACACATAAAAGACACAGCAAAATGTGATCCCAAGCCGATATAGCACAGATCTGTGCAAGGAGCCTGTCCCTTGCCTCCAGGCAGCATTTACACACAGCAGTACAGCACACTGGCAGCAGTTGCACCCTGATGCCTTTCTCCAGAGCTGCTGGTAGAAGCCACAGACCACCAGTTTAAGCAGCCTTTTTTGGTAAATGCTCCCATCTTGTCTTACAATAGTCTGATGTGAAATACTATGTTTCCTGATATTAAAAAAAAAAAATTAAAATCACCCATTACTTTTTTTTTTAGCTATTTTGCTTCTTCTCACGAAAAAATGGCAGACCTCAGACCACTTTCACTTTATTTTACCATTACTTTTTCCCCTATATTTTTTTATTAGCAACTCTATTTCAAAACCAGAAATCCCTGGAAGTTCAGTCCTGCTATCCCCAAAACCCTACCTTTAGGCAGACTTTTCTTAGCCTGAAGCAACATATTCAAGTCAAATAGCTGAACACAGAAGGCACTTGATGGTCTCAAGCCTAACCTAGCAACAATTCCACCCTCTATTATACATACTAACATTTTTCCTTTGACTTAACTGAGGGATTCAAATGAGACCTCAGCAGCAACATGCCCAACACCACAAACCACAGCAAGGATGTTTCTTTCACACACTCCACCTGGAGATGCACCAAAACACACTTGGGCTTTCCAGAGCCTCAAGCTCTCCAACACTGCAAGGTGCTGCCAGTTCTCAGCTAAAATGAGCAGCCTCTCCTCTATTTCCCCACTAGATTTTCCTCAAAAATAATTAACTAAATTAGGATGTGCATTACTTTTGCCTCTTGTTTTTTGACACCATTCTTAGCATATTTTCAAGAAACTCTCTGAATCCACAGGATTACAGGTTTTTTTCCCCATTAATGCTGAAAATTCTTCCATAATTAGAATAATTTAAAAGCTGGTCTTTAGGATAATGCCAAGTAACAGAGCATTGACAACAAAAATCACAAAAACTGACACTGCAAGGCCTAGGTACCTCAACGTGGCATCAATACCACAGCACAACAGAACACCACGTAGCCATTATTCTGAACAAATACGTGGCAATGTTGTTCCTCATCACTGCCACAGTGGTGGAGGAAGCAAGGGATTATGTCATTTCTTCTAAACCTTTCAGGAACCCAGAGGCAGAAAGTAGCAGTTTGTTTTTTCCATCAGTTTCCCAGATGAGCTGAACCTAGAAGTCATTTTATACACGAGTTCACTGTCATCTCATGAAATAAAAAATTAATTACTGGGGCGGAACAGGCAAAGAAAAGAAAGCAGATTTGCAGTTGAGACCCCACAATCACAGAACATCTGGTCAGATGGTGGTTTAGATGTTAGCAAGTAGTCTTTTCATCAAGGGAGTAAGGACAAGCTTTAGCCATTCTGCAGAAAACTGTTTTTGTTCTTGTTAAGGCAAAGATCAGAAATAGTTATTTACTTTGACCAGGAAGGTGGTCTCATCTCTTGCAAAATCCCATGTGCTCCTCCTCATGATCATTCCAGCTTCTTTAAGATCCTGCACATCTCTGCACAGACCATCACTACTGCACCCTGACAGCAGGACCCCAAAGTACATTACAAACTAATGCTTCACTGCCCTCAAAGCTGGCTCTTCTCCCCCTGAAAGACTGCAAAGAAAACTCCACAAAATAAATATTTGAATCTCTAAGTGGTTCCTGAGAGCATGACATCTGTCAAAACCAAGGACGACACGGAGATCATTGAAGAAGGCTCCTGGCCACACACGCAGCTGACTGGGGGGTGAAGGCAGCACTGGCACTCCTCACTCCTGCTGAACTCCAGATCCTAATGATGGTCCTCATTTCTCCAAAAGGCTTTACAGTCATCGCCAAGTAGGAACCTAATTACAGGTTCATTTACCAGCCCATTCACTAACTCACTAATTCTCACGCAGACCAGGTCTTAGAACCACTTCTTGATGGCCTTTTGCGAATGCAATGACACTCGGATGCCAAGAACGCCGAGGGCCATGGTCTTTGCCCAAGTTCGATCTGTTGGGGATGCATTAGCCTGCGGAGCCCACCTGGCGACTCGGGGTCACTGTCACCTTCTCAGACCGAGCTCTCACGTTGTTCAGCCCCGCTCCAGCACACTCCCCCTTTCCCTGCAGCTGAGCAGCACTGCTCAAAAAGTCGCTTGACCATTTCCCAAGAAGTCGTCATCGCACCACACCACCTCGCTTCACCACCGCCCTCCCGGCCGCCTCTTCTCAGGTACCAGCCCCATCTCCGCCCCGGGTGCCCGCGCACCCTCAGCCCCTCGCAGGGAGCCGGTGTCCCCTGTCGCGACACGGCGGCCGCTCCCCCCGAGCCCGCCCTACCTTCCTGCGGCGGCCGCCCGGGGGCTGCGGGGCGCAGCAGGCGGGCGCGGCGCTGCCCCGCCGCCCGCTCCGCACGTAGGTGACCCTCCGGCGGCCACCCCCCGCCACCACCGCCGCCGCCGCC